>CALSBZ010036952.1:0-18393 GCA_943591055.1 Gobionotothen gibberifrons | reverse complement strand
GGGGACTCCTGAGGCAGCAGACACACATGTCTCCATCCACACACATAGGTTTCAATGCACACACAAATAGTTATTGTTTTAAATCAATGCAATATAAATCCACAAATATATGACTTTTAAAGTGTTAAATGTTGTGCATCAATAACAGATTTGATGTTGTTGCATTTCTATAAAAAAGTGGATTTCTGAGACACCCTGATGCCGCTAGATTCACAAATAATTGTTTTCAAGATGGGAGTTTCTGTAGCCAATCAGATGTCTGCATCATTTAAGCTAATCACATGAGTGCGTCCATTTCGAGCGAAAGGACTGCCCCGCCCACTTCCTGGTAAAACTAAGGCATCAGAACGAAGCGGAAAACAATGTTAATATCACTTCTACTCTAGCTTGGAAGAACACAATATGAGGTCCATCCTAAGTCTCTGAACTTGAGTCCATGCTTCCCTCACTTGCGTCCTCTCCTCCACACGAAGAGGGAGGGAGTAAGGAAATGTGTTTTCAGAGCAATGAGACGTCCTTTCCTCGGAGTGTGACGTTAAAGGACTTCCGTGTGTGATTCCTGATCGCTGCTGGATCGGCTGTCAGTGGCTTTAACAGCTGCACACTTCTGACAGAGTTAGTGTTTGCAGACATGTTGGCTGTTCTGTTCCTAACGAGAGGCTCCCAGTTATCACTGCCAGAGCAGCAGCAGCGTGTTACCTGTCTCACCTCACACCTGCACAGTGGGGGGTCTAGAACATGTTACATGGGGGGGAAAAGGGGGGGCAAGAGGTCAGGGTGGCATGGGAGGGCCGACAGTAGGTGGTATTTCATACTGTATAACCTATTTATTGTTAAATCATGGCCTAACAAGTGTTCTTAATGCGAGAGAAACAAGGTGTTCAGACACACAAACTAACATATAGTATAAAACAGCAGGAAGTACTCATGATACCTAGAACTCTGTTTACTGTGAGTACAGTCAGAGTACTTAGTTATAATGAAGTACACACATGACATCGCCCATCTCTCAGAGAGCTGAAGGTGACCTGTGCAGCAACACATTTCAACATGTGTCCGTACTAAGAGCTGCTAGACTGAGCTGCTGTGATGGAACATGTACGGAGAATAAGAACATCCCATGTGGTCCAGCTGGAGTCTCCTCTGCCTCCTGATCCCTGCCTCTGGCCCTCTCTCTGACACTTCATCTTCCTCACATACATGTCTTCATCTCCTCCTCTTCCTCCTGCTCTGACCCTCCTGGTCTCTTCATCTCTCTCTTCCTCTTCCTCTTCGTCCTGATCTCTTCTCAGATATGTCTTTTTGTCGTTGTTGACTCACTCCAGCTACTCTGACCTGCAAGAGTCTACTTGTGAAAAGCTCTGTCTAACTTTACGCGTTAGGGCCATGCAGCTGATAAGTAGCATCTCATAAATATAACATCAGAAAGTATTGATCAAACGCACACAGGCTGCTGTGTTCAGAAATATTACGTATGTTCTGATTCTAAACCTTGTGTATGTATTGATTACACCTGATTACCCGTGATGAACAAACACAGCTTCTGCCACATGAATATCAAACGGACTTTCATACAGATTGTGATGGATACTAAATTAGACGTCACTCTGCTACCAGATGAATGTTCAGTGACGTTTATATCATGTCTGGATTTACAGACACTTTTTAATCTCGGTTAACCCCCCATGAACTGTGGTTGCTTAAAACGACCGTCTTAGATGAAGTCACTGATGATGTCACTGATGATGTCACTGATGGGCTTACCTGAGCAGGTGAGATTCAGGAAGTAGGAAGAGGAACGTGGTGTTGCACACTCCCTCAGAGCAGATCCAGACTGAACACAGTCAGGTCTGATCCTCCACACAGATCTCACTGAGGACTCCTTTCTCAGTCTCACAGAAACAGCAGAGCCACAGTCGAGCTCTCTGCAGGCGACTCCTGCTGCCTTCAGGGTCCAGGGAGAGCGATAGTCCTCCACTGGTCTCCATTCTCCCTGATGTTCCAGCTCCAGGTCTCCTGCACAGCGACTCTCTCCTCTCACCAGCTGAACACCAGGCTCTGCAGAGAAACAAGAGAGAGATCAGAGAGAGAATAAAGTGAGTTTGATGAGAACAGAATGAACCAATCACAGCTCCTCTCTACCTATGCAGGTGAGGCTAACAGCTGTGCCAGGTGAGCAGGTGCTTCTCTCTGAGTCTGAGCTACAGTCCAGGAGAGCAGACTCATGGCCTCCACACTGGAACTCTTTGGTCCCCATTGGAGCCTCCCCTTCTCCATAGAGCGCCCCCTGGAGGACTGAAGGAGCCCCACAGCCCAGCTGCCTGCAGACCACCTGAGCATCCTGCTGGTCAAAGTCAGCCTCACACACTGAGGACCAGGACGGGTTAGACGTGTTAGACGGGTCAGAGTTCACCTCCAGTCTGCCTGAGCACAGACCAGTCCCCCCCAGCAGCCTGACAGAGTCTGCAGAGGACAGAAGATCAAACAGAGGTCAAAGACACACCATCAAAGAGATGAAACTATATTTCAGATTCAAACTGGACTCAGTTCCAACATGAGTTGATGATGAACAACAGAACACATGTTGATAAGAGCACAGACTGCAGGTACCCTCACATCTACATCTGATACCCTCGAGCAAGTGGTCTCCATTAGTGAACCCTTCCCCTGTGTCTTCAACAGAACCTCCTCCTCTGCAGACCCTCTGCTCCTTCTGCTCAGCTCCACCTCTGCTCTCACACACACACTTTCAAAAGGTTTCATTCTTTACTCTCACATGTGTGTTTCACATGTTATCTGACTGATGTTTGTAACCACGTTGTTCTTCAAACATGGCGTCATCATTGAATTCAAGCTGTTGTTTGTATTTTGATCTCGTGTTTTCCATTAAATGGTGAATGGTATCATTCTAGAGGAGGAGGCTCCAAATAACCCGGTGGGTTTCATTACTCTTCATATTTTACGTTGGCCTGTTGTGATTGGATAGAACATCTCACACATCTGAAGCCTGATTACGTCAATAAATGTTTCTTCTAATTGTATGAATTTTTTAAAGGGAAGCTTATTTTTGCTATTATTTAATTATTCATTTTGATAATCAAAAATAAAAACTATATTTTCTCCCAGTGAATGTTGATGAATGAGTGGGTGGGCCTATAGACCCAGTAGCCCAGTCACTACGCCCGGCTGCTTCATACACTGTTCATCATTTGCTATTTTGGTATTTTTAAATTGTAAAAATAAGAACATTTAAAATTTAAATCTAATTGATGATGTCACTGATGACGTCACTGATGATGTCACTGATGGGCTTACCCGAGCAGGTGAGATTCAGGATGTGTTTAGAGGCACCTGATTGTGCACACTCCCTCAGACCAGATCTAGACTCAACACAGTCAGATTTGATCCCGAACATAGATCTGAATGAGGACTCCTCTCTCAGTCCCACAGAAACAGCAGAGCCACAGTCGAGCTCTCTGCAGGCGACTCCTGCTGCCTTCAGGGTCCAGAGAGGGTAGCCCACCACTGGTCTCCATTCTCCCTGATGCTCCACCTCCAGGTCTCCTGCACAGCGACTCTCTCCTCCCACCAGCCTAACACCAGGCTCTGAAGGGAAACAAGAGAGTCATGTACCTTCATTGATATTAGCATATTTTAATCATTAATCATTTATATTATTAATACTTCCGAGTGATAATCAGATCATTAACTCCAGCTCTCTATAAACCAGTGGTGGGAAGTAATAAAGTACATATACTCAAGTACTGTAAGTACAGGTTTGACTTTACTGGAGTATATCGTTTCTACATCACATGTATCCGACAAAATGAGTTTGAGGTTACTTGGCAGGTTCATATTATTAATAAAACAACAATTTAATGATGAAGTTCTGTTATGGATAAAGCAACCCGATATCACGGCAAGACATGAACATGTGACGATCTACCATGCTGGGAGACGTGAATATGTCACGGTTTCGTCCCTTCAAACGTGACAGTTACACGGTATTGTTAACATGGTCCAACCAGTGGAGAAATACCCGGAAGTGCCAAGCAAATGGTCTACCGCGCCTATTGGTCGTTTTTTATTGTCAAAATTAGATGTTTTTAATTTATTTTTTAATCGTCACACTCTTTTTCTTTTCTTGTTGCCCTAGCTGGTCGACACCTCTTTTAGCAGAAACAAAGGCTACATTAATGTATTAAATCGATGTTAATCCATGTGTGTGGATCATAGACTGTGGTGTGGATGTGGAATTAACGGACGTGACGTTATGCGATTGCGTTGCCAGACAACGCAGTTTACAAACTCTTTAACTACAACCCTAATTATATTTTAAAACATTTTTAGAAGGCCTCACGAAATACTTTAATGTAAATTAAAATGTAAATGTGAAGGGATGTGTGTAATGTGGTGATTAACATTATTCACCCACGGATCTATGGGTTGGGGGGGTATTATTCCGCACGGACATTTTAGTTAACCGGACTTCCTGTTTAAAAAAAAAAAAAAAATACTTTATTCCGAGTTTGCTTGCTTTTCTCTTTGGAGGTCATCGCATAACGGCATTGTAATACACGGTTCGGCTGCATTAAATATTACATATCTGACGTAGTTCTGTATTTATAGAGCCCTGCTGAGAAGACGTCTGGACAAACAGGAAGCACTGCCGCTAAAACTGAATGTGACGTGGATCATAAATATATCCGCAATTAAACAACATCTTACATTTCTTTTCACACAATACGTCTCCTTGCAGTATCAATACTAATTCGGCTGACTTTTATATTTGATCCAATTGGTAGATAGGCTGTATTTACACCATAACGGTGCACAGCTGATAGAAAGGCTCATCTAGTGGTGAAAGCACATTATTGAATTTTATTATTTTTCACAAAAATGAAACCATCAATAGCAAAAACAGAATTAACTGTCATTAGTAAACCACTCAAATAAAAAGATCATAAGTGGTTTTGTTTTACATATATTTTAAGGATAATAATAGCAATGTAACACTGTCTATGACACCTACTGTATAACACTGATTTGAAAAACATACAGAAAAAACGAATTCACCGCCCTTAATAAAGTATTTAAATATACATTTCAGGTGTGCTGTTTTGTTTAGATCATTAACATCTGGAGCTCTTTTAATGTCCTTTTTGATTACTGTTACACCAGGTCTTGTCAAAACCTTTATTCCATATTCAATCCATTACTAAACAAAATAGCAATTCTACTCCACTACAATTCAGAGGTTAACCTGGTATTTTTACTCCACTACATTTATTTTAGTTACTTTGCAGATTCTGATGTGAAATATAAACAACCTTTAAATCAGGCTTTAGTTACACCTGAGTAAAATTCAGGGAAGGTGATTGTCAAGTGCCAACAATCAGGAGAGATATTTGATAGTTGGTGCTTGAGAAGACTAAACATTTATCTGCAATTGACATGAATGGAAACGAGTAATAAAGTATATTCATTACTTGTTATTCTCTACTAATGGTTAATTAAAGACTGTATATTATGGCTATTTTGCATATCCCTTTCAAGATTTCAAGATTTTCTAAGGTTCATTGACATATCATATACACAACTAATTCAATAACGTGCTTTAACCACTAGGCGGTGCACACAAGGTACACACAGCCATAATAACTTTGTATTATTAGTGTAGGACACTTGTGTATGTATAACATCTGAAGATGTGTAGTTTTATTCATGTTTTCACATGATTGTACAGGATATTGCTATATTATTTCACATGTTTTACTTCTAATATCTGATTTGTAAAACATCACAGACAGAAAGGTATATCCGTCATTTAACAGTAAGCTATTGAAATTCTGAATCCACAGATGTGTCTCCCATCACCCAAATCCCCTGACTATTCTCTCAACTCAGTATTTACATTCTTTTATTCAAAGAAAATCAGTAATATCTTTAAAAACTGAAAATGGATTGAATATGGCATAAAGGTTTTGACAAGACCTGGTGTAACAGTAATGAAAAAGGACATTAAAAGAGCTACAGATGTTAATGATCTAAACAAAACAGCACACCTGAAATGTATATTTAAATATTTTATTAAGGGCGGTGAATTCGTTTTTTCTGTATGTTTTTCAAATCAGTGTTATACAGTAAGTGTCATAGACAGTGTTACATTGCTATTATTATCCTTAAAATATATGTAAAACAAAACCACTTATGATCTTTTTATTTGAGTGGTTTACTAATGACAGTTAATTCTGTATTTGCTATTGGTGGTTGCATTTTTGTGAAAAATAATAAAATAATAAAATTCAATAACGTGCTTTAACCACTAGATGAGCCTTTCTATCAGCTGTGCACCGTTATGGTGTAAATACAGCCTATCTACGAATTGGATCAAATATAAAAGTCAGCCGAATTAGTATTGATACTGCAAGGAGACGTATTGTGTCAAAAGAAATGTAAGATGTTGTTTAATTGCGGATATATTTATGATACACGTCACATTCAGTTTTGGCGGCAGTGCTTCCTGTTTGTCCAGAAGTCTTCTCAGCAGGGCTGTATAAATACAGAACTACGGCAGATATGTAACATTTAATGCAGCCGAACCGTGTATTACAATGCCGTTATGTGATGACCTCCAAAGAGAAAAGCAAGCAAACTCGGAATAAAATATTATTTTATTTTTTAAAAATGTTTTCGGATTTCACATCAACAGGAAGTCCGGTTAACTAAAATGTCCGTGCGGAATAATACCCCCAACCCATAGATCCGTGGGTGAATAATGTCAATCACCACATTACACACATCCCTTCACATTTACATTTTAATTTACATTAAAGTATTTTGTGAGGCCTTCTAAAAATATTTAAAAATATAATTAGGGTTGTAGTTGAAGAGTTTGTAAATTGCGTTGCCTGGCAACGCAATCGCAAACGTCACGTCCGTTAATTCCACATCCACACCTTTATATGATCCACACACATGGATTAACATCGATTTAATACATTAATGTAGCCTTTGTTTCTGCTAAAAGAGGTGTCGACCAGCTGGGGCAACAAGAACATCGCCGAAATCGAGTGTGACGATTAAAAAATTAATTAAAAACATCTAATTTTGACAATAAAAAACGACCAATAGGCGCGGTAGACCATTTGCTTGGCACTTCCGGGTATTTCTCCACTGGTTGGACCATGTTAACAATACCGTGTAACTGTCACGTTTGAAGGGACGAAACCGTGACATATTCACGTCTCCCAGCATGGTAGATCGTCACATGTTCACGTCTTGCCGTGATATCGGGTTGGGATAAAGATACTTGGAAGTATAACAAGTTATCTCCACCTTTACCAGCTGCTAAATTAAAAGTGATGTTCACATGAATGGATCATTGATTAGAATCCAGACTATAATATATCATTATGAAAATAGTTGTACTGTATGATTTTTTAAATTTGATTTTATTAATGATTTGATTTTATTAATGATTTTATTAATGATGGTACTTTAAGCATTATTTGATCCTAATACTTTGACCTAAGTAGATTTCAATACCAGACTTGTTCTTGTTACAGTATTTCTACACTGTGGTATCACTTATTTTAATCAAGTATAACATCTCCCCCACATCTATAAACTAATAGGACCTGAAACATGAAACATATCAAACTTAACAAATTAAGTAGAGCTAAAAAACAGTTCAATCAGAAAGCTAAACGTAGAGATTAGTAGCATGTTTATGTGTGGCACTGTCATTTGAACCCTTTGGTGAACATGTGCAATATGGGTCCGTGTACGTGTGTGTTTCTCTTTTAACAAGAAACAAATCCCCAAAAAAACAAAAACTTAAAAACAGAACACAAAAGCCTTTTTTCTGATTTTGTTGTTTGAGTCCAAAAACCATATCAGCAAAATCAAATTCAAGAATGGTCCGATTTTAGATTTTAAATATCGGTTTATTGGTTTTCTGTATGGAGGTAGAATTAAATATACAAAGATAAAAGCCAAGAGCATTGAATATATATGCTCAGGATAAGGCAGCGATATCTAGCTGTCATTGCACGTGGGATGGGGAGAAATTAAGGATCTGTTCAGTTTTGTCTGCTAGTTCAATATAGGATCCAATGCATTCTGTTTTTGGTAAAATTAAGAAGACATTTGTGAATGATTTACGGCTAAAACATTTCTATGCTTTCAATAAAGCTAAATGGTAAATGGACTGTACTTATATAGCGCTTTACCCAGTCTTTAAGACCCCTCAAAGCGCTTTACATACTACATGTCGTTCACCCATTCACACCCATTCATACAGAGCAGTACCACTTGCTCTAGGACCTAACATTCACACACATTCACACACCATTGGCCATGCCATCGGGAGCAACTCAGGGTTAAGTATCTTGCCCAAGGATACATCGACATGTTGACTGCATGAGCTGGGATCGAACCCACAACCTTCTGGTTGAAAGACGACCGCACTCCCTCGCAGACACAGTCGCTAAGTGGAGACTTTTGGCTTTTCTTATTATTCTAGCTGTCGCGATAGTTTCAGGTGTTTTGTTCAGATGTGGACTGCTTCAACAAGCACTACTGTACATGACAACATTATTTTTGTTCCTGATCAAATTCACCTTTAAGATGATTTGGCTGGCACTTAAACTACTATGGCTAATCTTAGAATGCACATGTTTCTTTTTGGGTCATGGGTTAACAAAACAAGAGAGTTAAACAAACAAAGACATTTAGGGAGGGAGAGTCCTGTTGTTCAGGGGGAAATAGAGGCTGGCTTCGGTAGATCAACATGATTTCCCCTCTCCCAACTTTGCTAAAAGCCGTTATCCATAAAAGCTGCTTAAGAAAACAGTTATAAAGAAAATGTTCAAAACTGCTTAGAGGGAGATTTCTCCTTTTTTGACTCTCCTCCTTGCTGCATGTTAAGCACCGGATGTTGATGTGGTTTGACATGCAGCTCCGAGATAGAGATCAGCACCCCCGCCTTTACATACTCTCACAACTCTCTGGACCTGAGACAGTGACAGTACGTCATGGAGAGACAGAGCTTTACCTCTGAGAATGGTTCATCCCAGTCAATGCAAGAGATCCTGATTGGAATTATTTTGACTATTTTTTTATTTAGTTTTGATTACCCCAAAGTCGTTAAAGAATGGGGGATTTGTGACTTTGATCTTTGCCCCATTTTGCTTATTAGAAACTGGCAAAATGGCCTCATCAATCGGCCAACGCTGAGTTGTTTATTGATTTATCCATTTTTAGCAGAAAGAAGAGTTCAGTTGTGTTAATAGTTTCTTCCTATCAGGGAGCAGTTCAATAAGTAGAATAATGTTAGAAGGTTTTTAACTGCTAAAAGTCATTAGAATAGGTTTGCTCACTTTGGAGATTTTGACCAACTCCTTTTGTAGTATCTGGTGTTTATCCAACTCCTGGTTGGTAATGAATTTAAAACCAAGTAGATTTAACAATATTTTTAAGAACATGTACTTGCAATGTTTCAGTCCCTTTAGAGATGTTCGGTTGGTGATGGATGCTTACAGGGACGTGCACAGACATTTGGAGGGGCTAATGCTAAACTGGAAAAAGCCCCCCCCCCTCCCCCCCGATAAAAAACACAAGACCTTTTGAAAATTCTAACTTGTTTTTAATGTAAAAGGTTCATAAAATAAAAACACAACACTGTCATTGCAAGTGACACTCAGTTGACTTTTATGCCCACTGCTAAATTAGTTATTCAGGCACATTTTTAGTTGTGTGGTCCATATCTCATTAAAATATCTAATGTTATAACTATTAAAGAAAAAATGGGGACAATCCTGTTTTAATGTACTGTAGTTTGACCATTGTAACTGCTGTGCAGCCATACTGATAAAATAGGGCTTCTAACTAATTACCTTAAATAAAATCACTAGTAACGGTAAGGTATCTAATTACTTATTTATTTAGTATTTCATAACTTCATAACAGAGATGGTCAAACTAAAGTAGAGACATGGCAGAAATCCTACAATAAAGCAGGCAGTGAAGTGTTCTCCGTGAGAGGGCGATCAAGAGAAGAGAGAAAGCGGCCCCGTTGAGGGAGTTTACGGAGCAGAGTAAAAGACACATAAAGACAGAAGCACAATATCAAGTATGTTTAGTTTTTTTTTTGTAAATAACCGACGGTGTCAAGAGGAAGTAAAGTCCCCTGGTTTTTCCCCTATACTCTAATGCCAGGCAGGCATGTGGTGTGATCACCATAGCCATATGAGGCCGGACTCGGAGGGCTTTTCTTTGCTTCCAGCTGTCAGATTGTAAACAAAGTCACGTGACTGGGGGCAGATGACAGCGCTGACAAGGTGTGTTTCCCGCAGCGAGACGCTACAATACTAATTGTGGGCTTATCATGTTGATTCGGCCACAATAGAAAAAAAACAAAAACTCTCGCTCTCCAGAGGGGCAGGTCAGACAAAAATGGCAAACAGGCTGTTGCCCGGGCAACATTAGCCCGTACCTGTGCACGTACCTGTGCACGTCCCTGGACGCTTATATCAGAGAGAAGATTGATCTGATCATGTGTTGCCAGCATCTAGGACGGGTCTCTCACTGAGACTCCGCGGGGATAACAGGGAACCACCTCGCTGGTATGTTACAGAACATTTGAAAAGATTATTTTGACATTATTCCTAGGGAGCTTGGGGAAGGGTCTACCTCTCCTCCTCCGGGAAAGAAGTCTAGGACTTCTGTGCCACCAAACTAATCTTTTACAGCAGCTGACCAGACGGGCCACAGATGAGAGAGGGCCCCAGAAATGCTGTGGACCTGACCTGCCGACATTGTGCCGTTAAAAGTGCAGAGTATCTTGATTTATTTTTAACATCATGTTACTGTACATTTTTGACTACTGCTAAGGCTGTTAAGCCATTTAGCTTTGTGTTGTTTAAACCCACTTATATACTCAGTGATGCATATCTATGTCATGATTGTTAATCATTATATTTGTATTATCAATCTTGGACCTAGACATAGTAACTAGGTATGTTATTAAGTTACAGTTTCCATAGAATCGTCTCTTTGCTAATTATCAATGGTCTTTGCAATTAACAGCAGATGTACCCATGTTAAGTAAATTGGCAAAGGTCAGAGGAACTCCAAGAGAGGTCTTCCTCAGATATAATACAGTTAAAGTCTTGTTAGTTAGTGGTTCATATCCAGCATGCATTAGCTAAGAAACGATAAGGATGTTGGTGTGTTAGTTAATGTAAAGAAATGTATGTGCGTTCATGTGCAGATGTATATATAGTTTGTTAATTGGATAATTCATATCCTGCAAGACTCCTAAAGAAGTCATGAGATGATGACCTTTCGACATCTGGAACATGTCCAAGCTTAGGAGACCTGACAATGTGTGTGCGTTAAACATGATTAGGGAACATGCTCGTGTGTCATTTAGGAACGTATATCTGCCCTGTGTTTCTTGTATTCGTGGGAGCATTGCTGTATGATTGCTAGAGAGCAGGTCATGTTTCCCCGTTGTTGTTTGGTGGTGCGCAACTTAATAATAATGATTAATCGCAACTATTTCTGTGTTTGTGTTTCATTGATTCCTCTCTGTTTCATTCTTTCCTGTTGTGTTATGCTGGATCGCCACAACAATATTCTTTTATTTTGCGTGACATTATGATAATATTGAATTGTTTCGAGATAAGTTTGCTTTTTAAACTTTGACAAGAATTTGCTTTTGACTTTTATGTATTACTTTGAAATCAAATGTTGATTACATTTGTGTTCTGCTTGACTATTTCAGGTAAGCGTTTTCAAGGAGTCAAACACCATGCTGGCCTGACACATAGTGAACACGTTTATTAAGAGGTGCAGATGGTGAAGGTAATGAAGTAGTGTGTCACCCTCCCCAGTGATGGTAGCAGAGAGGGGGGCGCCAGCCTGAGGGGCCAGGCGGTGGACGGAGGATTTGACTGCCCTATAAGGGTACCTGATGGTCCAAAGTTCCTTGCACTAATAAATGTGTATTGTCCGTGACCCTAATCAGTGCCAACCAATCCTGGTCAGTATACCACGACCAAGAGAGGGTGTTGACAGTTCTGCTGTTTAAGTGGCCGTGTCAGACCTGACCTTTACCTCACCTACCTCTATTAAGCTTACCATTGATAAAAAGATGCTAAATTGGCTGTAAATAGAAAGGATGTATGTTTCCATCATGTCTTTTCAGCCCTGGGCTTGGGCTATTTTAGAAAGCTTTTTTAGGACATTTGACTTGGATTTGGATTCTTGTAAATCCGCTAGTTAAAACTTTAATAAAACCGGTTTGTACTTTGTACATTTCGACCCAACTCCTGGTCTCTCTGGTGGTCTCTGAATGTATCTGCTTGGTCTTAGAGTGAGGTAAGAACTCCCTTCCTTGGAAAAGGCTGACATTAGTTGATCATTTGGATTTTAAATTGTTTAAGGGGAATAGAAACTCTGCTAAGGCTAAACTGTAGTTTCACATTGGTTACTGTGGTTGATGTGGTTTTGATTCATGTTGAAATATGACACATGCTCTGCTGATGTGGTAAAGTCACTGATGTGATATTAATGTTTGACTCTGGCTGGGTTTGATATTACTTTGCATTGTTTTAAATTGGGGGTTAGGGATTGTGGGTCCTGAAGCTGCCCTAATTACCAAGGGGTCTCCCAACGACACAGGGTTTCTCCTCCAGGGGCAGTTTAGATACTGCTCTGGGTTCTACCAGCCCACCAACACCTACTACACTATACACTCCGTTTTGCCATCCTAGCGGTCGGACATCCGTGGCTGGAGTTCCTAAAATAGGGATACGACGGGCCGTTTGGTGTTAGAGGCCACGCTGTAAACGCCCCCCTAAACAGTGTACGTTGATCTTGCGTGTAGATTCAGGGGGGTTTAGTCCTAAAAAGATTGGACGGCCGTTCACCGGAGCTTTATCAGCACCGGAGCTCGGTATCGGAGACGGCCTAGATATTAACGTTGGTTGTATCGAAGTTAGATTCCTTTTCAATGTGATGATCTGATGGTATTTATAAAGTATAATCATGAAAAGTGGTGGTGATGAAAAGGTGATGATGGTTTGTTGTTTACCTTTGAAGCATATCCTGGTTTCACAAACATGGTAGAATCATAAATGATGAAACTAGGATCAGTTAGTGAAGTCTTTAAACTACATCATGTTTCATGATAAAGGTTGTTTACAGACTGTAATCACTTAAAGAGTAACAGGGTGAATACACTGAGCACTTTACCTGTTGAGTTGTGTTCTCCTTCAGCCTGGAGTCCTGAGGAGAAACCAGAAGATCAGGTAAACAGAGTTTTCTATCATCTCAGAAACACGTCAGTGAACTCACTCTGGAGTCATTTCACCAGTTTACTAAAGCTGGGAATAACACGTTCATACAAAGAAGTCACATATTCAGAGTTAAAGCAAGAGTTCAGTTTAGAGAATATGCTCCTTCAGTTCAAATGAGTCATGGTGCACCATCATCACACTGAGACATGTTCTACAGGAACAATTACATTAGGAGGAACCACAGAGGATGCTGCCAGTTCCCACCTTCTGCTGTCACCTGAACGCCCCACTCCCCTATCACTAACTGCAGACGTTAACTAACTGACCTGTACCTGTTTTAATATGACCTGGTATGGTGTGTGTGTGTGTGTGTGTGTGTGTGTGTGTGTGTGTGTGTGTGAGTGTGTGTGTGTGTGTGTGTGTGTGTGTGTGTGTGTAATATAGTGTGTAAAGTGACCCCGATTATGTGTGTGTGCTTGTATGTGGGGGGGGGTCTCTGTGTGTGGTCAGTGTGTGTGATTGCATGTGTGTGTATGTGATTGTGTGAGACTGTGGGTTTATGTGTGTACTGTATGTGTGTACAAAATCCTGTTTGTTTCCCCCCCCACTATTCAAATGTGTTTATTATTATTTTGTATTGTCACGGAGGAGCGTCTGTGTGTGTGTGGCACGAGCGCATTTTGTGAGAGAGAGAGAGACATCTAAAAGAAAGTGACCCCCACTGTGGCAGGACAGTTTGTCTCTGCCTGCCACAGTCTGAGGGACAGTTTGTCTCTGCCTGCCACAGTCTGAGGGACAGTTTGTCTCTGCCTGCCACAGTCTGAGGGACAGTTTGTCTCTGCCTGCCACAGTCTGAGGGAACCGGAGTGAGCAGATACACCAGGTCTCACATCTTATATATCTTATTTATATATGTAACATGTTCTCACTCCCAACCCGTCAACATTTTGACGAACGGTCAGGGCCCCTCCCCGTCACTCTATTACGCACAGGGTACCCCTTGGGCGTCAGTGTTCAATGGGCAGGGCGTCCCATTGACTTGCATAGAGCTCCCTTAACGTTGGTAATAGACGAGTTGGGATCGCGGCGAAATGCTCTCCGCAGACCCATTCTCACAGCGTTTATCAACCTTTTTCTTACTCAATATCAAGCCACACTTATTGTTTTTACTTCTTTATTTTAATTGAATAATGTAGGACTTTTGTTGCCGTCAGTTATGGGGAGAGTAGGGGCTCAGAATACTGAAATCTGTATTGTTTCATCGTTTTTTCCTTCTAATTTTGTATTCTTTTCTAAACCACACACTGTTATTTACTCAACAATAACACATACTTATCCTTGTGTTTATTTATTTGTTTGATTAATAAACACAAGTTGGAGTCCGTCAGGACCGAGGGTCGGAGCAGCTCATAGTAGTTGCTTTAGAGAATTTTACACCCGGAAGTAAGTATTCTCTCCGCTTCGCTTGACAAACCCCATGATAGTCCTCAAGCCCTGTGATTGGATGTTTGAGTGTGCGCCGAGGGTTACGCCGAGCGTCGAAATGGGATGGAACCACGGCAGACTGTCCAAAACTGGATTTGAACGGGTCCACCCCGTCCCCCCCTCCCCCACCCCGTCCCCTACACATGCTGGCTATTCTGTGTTTCGCAACATGTTCTATTCTATGGCACGTCTCTACTGAGAATTGTAGTTTTAAAAGACGTTTTCGTATATTCCCATAATAAGAAGTTGCCAGTATTAAACTGTGTACATCCCTGGAGGTTTAGGGGATAGGAAACACTCAAATTTAAAATATATAATTAATAAATGAGTGAAAATTGCTTGTGCCCATAATGGGCAGCATTAATATATACCCACATGACAGCTAAGGTCAGAAGAGCTTTATTTAACAGCTGGTCTTATGTCTGTGACCCCTCCTGCTGTTAATTGATAAGCCTGAAACATGCACTTGCCAAGGTTCAGAGGCACATTTTGCAAATATGGCAGTAGCCATCGGTCATCTTAAGATAAGATACAGTATACTTTATTGATCCCAAGTTGGAAACATTTGCGTGACATCAGCATGTGTAACAGTTGTAAATATGCAGTGGTGTTTATTTGTAAATCATTTAGTATAATCACACAAATTCTGTGTTTTATATTTAATAATTCTGTGTTCTTTATTTATTGAATGTTCAATACCTGACAAGGTCGGAGATGAAAAACTTGGGTCGCAGGTTCCTCAACATTGCATTACAAGACATATATCAATATGTGTGTATACCTCCACCATTAAACTGTCGTATTCTGCACATTTATTATACTATCTACATACATTATAAGAGTATAATACATATAATATCAGTTAAAATAAGTGCTTAAACATACAGTAGTTGATATTGCAGGAAAGCAATATATTAGTACTTTGTCAGGCTTAATATTTATACCCCCAAAGCTTTTCTCTTATTCAAAATATGAGGAAAAGAAAAGCAAGCAAACTCGGAATAATGTATTATTTTATTTTTAAAAACAGTTTTCGGATTTCACATCAACAGGAAGTCCGGTTAACTAAAATGTCCGTGCGAAACAATACCCCAACCCATAGATCCGTGGGTGAATAATGTCAATCACCACATTACACACATACATTTTAATTTACATTAAAGTATTTCATGAGGCCTTCTAAAATGTTTTTAAATATAATTAGGGTTGTAGTTGAAAAGTTTGTACATTATTGCGTTGCCTGGCAACCACAACCACACACATGGATTAACATCGATTTAATACATTAATGTAGCCTTTGTTTCTGCTAAAAGAGGTGTCAACCAGCTGGGGCAACAAGAAAATCGGCGAAATCGAGTGTGACTATTAAAAAATAAATAATTATTATAGTAGGTAGTTATAGGGGTAGTGGTAGTCTAATGGATAGTGAGGTGGGCTGAAGAACGGAAGGTTGTGAGTTCAAATCCCGCCAGGAACACCACCACTTGTGTGCCCTTGAGTAAGGCCCTTAGTTACTCCAGGGAGAATGTCCCTGTCATTGTAAGTTGCTTGTGTTGATATATATCATAATGTATTATATGAATGAAATGAATCTGTATTCCTTGTAAAAAACAACAACAATAAAAACATGTTCTTAGCAGTTTGTTTGTATGTATTTTATTTGTAATATCTCCATCTATTTAATATAGGCCTAGTTGTAACAAACAAGTTAATAAATCATTCCACTGTGTGCTATAGGTCAGGACAGAAATAAAGACACAGTTTGAAAGGGGAGTGGTTAGTAACATATGCATCAATACAAAGAAAGGATGCAGACTAGATACAGAGAGGAGAGAGGAGGTGATCAAATATGTGTTATTACTGGTGAGCATATTCTAATGGTTTTCTGATGATTGAAATATATCCAGTTCTGTTTCATATGAGTGTTGAGAGCTGTATCATCTCTTCATGTGGCCCTCAAAGTGCACCAGATTGATGCTTTAACTTCACTGTAAAGAAACACATCAGGTTCACATGGAGAGGACACGAGATCCATCTGCACTCTCATCACACACACTGCACACTTCTCTGGGCCTTGTTAACACCACAGTCCCTAATGTATTGGGAGAAAGGCAGGAAATGGAGTTACATGGAGAAAATGTCTCATTGCGGAGGACCCCTGTTTTGTGCCCCCCCCCCTTCTCAAACCAAAGTCACACCCTTGTTGAAAACAAACTCTTTCCGTAGTTTCTGCTGATTATGCAACTGATGACGTAAAAAACATGTACTTAAGCACATCCCAACCACACACACACACACACACACACACACACACACACACACCACCAGCGATAAGGACAGGGAGCTATTGCACAACTGTGAGACGCACTCTCTGTGGAGGCGTCAGCGCGGCCTCCGGAGAAAACAACTCTTAATATCTGAATGTAAAGACGATGAAGCGAAGATCAATAAAATATATATTTACCCAAAGAAAATAGCTGTGTGTGTGTGTGTGTGTGTATTTGTGTGTCATGTGAGGACCCACTAACCCGTCATGTAGATAAGATCCAGCAGCATGGCCACCATCAGTGCGTAGAGACGCAGAAATAAAGAGCAACATAGAAACCCCGTTTGAAACACCGTGTGCACGGCGGCACGATCACTGGGAGCACAGCGCTCAGGAGCAAGGCACACATTCACAATAACAACAAAGCAGCTTTGCTTGGGCCTTCAACTTGGGCAACCGCTGACCAGGCAGCGAAATCACAAATCACAAAAGTCTATTCAACACATGTGGAGTATTTGACGTAGGATATATTTAATACATTTTAATTACTATCTAAGATCACACACATCGTTGCATTAATTAAGTGCACCATGCCTGTGATGGGTGTGTGTGTGTGTGTGTGTGTGTGTGTGTGTCTTGCTGTCAGTGTTTACGAGTAGTTTTTTCTTGAGAGATCACAAAGATATTTGAATATAATAAATAATAAAGTGGATTCCTACCTGAGCTACAGACCAGTAGCATCATCAGCAGCAGCAGGTGATCCATGTCTCTCTTCTGTCTCTCTTTATTCTGAGCATCTCATGTTTTGTCCTCACATTATATCAGCGTAAAGCGAGAGGTGGAGTCTCTCTGGAAACATATCTTATCGTATGGATATGGTATTGATATCTGATGGTCACTCCCCGCTCTCTTCTCTCTTCAGCTACATGTCACATCATCACATCAGAGGCTGGACATGATTTTCTTTTCATTTTGTGATATTCACACTGAAGAGAATGATTTGCCCTAGACTTCTGAGACAGTCAATAACATATAATACATTATTTTACATATATTATATATTTATTTATTTATTTATATAGTCTTAAAGTTACAACCGGCCCTTTGAGTGCAAACTTAATGCTGATGTGGCCCGAGATGAAATGGAGTTTGACCCCCCTGCTTCAGGGTGTTGATGTCAGGCCTGACTCTCAGCTTTATACAAAGGGTCTTCAGCTGCTCTTTAATGTGGACCCCCCCCCCCCCAACAGACTGGGGGCTGGTTCCACAGAAGAGGATCCTGAGAGCTGGAGGCTCCCATTAAAAGTCCCATGTCATGCTTTTCCGGTTCTTACCC
>CALSBZ010036951.1:0-19214 GCA_943591055.1 Gobionotothen gibberifrons | reverse complement strand
AATAAATTCTTTAAAAATCAGACAATGTGATTTTCTGGATTTTTTTTCTCATTTTGTCTCTCATAGTTGAGGTATACCTAGGATGAAAATTACAGGCCTCTCTCATCTTTTTAAGTGGGAGAACTTGCACAATTGGTGGCTGACTACTATGAGGTCTCTTTAATGAGTCTTTAACAGCTTCTTTCCTTTTATTGCAGAAACCTGTTGGACATGGACACCTTCTCTAAGTCAGATCCAGGTAATTTTCTCATTTATTCTTTAATCAAATTCAACTTTCATGTCTTTAATTTCAGCTCAACAGTGATTTGAAATCCCCAATGCCATTTACAGAAGTTCAATTTCATGCAGTGATTATTAAATATCCTCTTCATGCACCTTATCAGTGCACAGCAAGCATCAGTGAGCAGTAACACAGCGAGAGCATCACACACACCATACAGCAGCCCATTGATGAAAAGCTCTGTCCCAGGGGTCAACTGGCAGACTTTCAATCAAGTTTGTTATTAGAGCAACTACCTACTGCAGGATGATTGACACATAGCTTTGTTTGCCACATAGCAGGAGGTACAGCATGAGCAGCAGTGAGCGGTGGACAGTTACTGTGATTACTGCTGCTAAGAAGGACAGAAAGAACACTGAAGAAACTGAAACATTGACTTTAATTAAATGTATTATGTCAACAAATAACTGTATTAGGTTAGTAGAAAGCAATAATCTTAAATTGAACCTAATATTTGTTATTTAAACTTGATATTTCAGCTTTCAACTAACATACAGTTTTTCTCGATTGCTAACACACTTTTTTTTTAAATTGCTCAGTTTCTCAGAACACTAAACACAATTCACAAAACCACACACCCAAAGTGCAAAACACCTAATTTATCCTGCTAAATGAAGAACTGCACTCACACTACATAAACACTTACCAAATGCAAACTTTAGCACCAAATATAACACACTTCATTCATAATACTAGATTGTTTGACCACCCAGCTACACACTGCTGAGCATCATCTAAAGCACTTCCATCTTTATGGGCTATGCTCTGTACATAGAGGTTTCTGCAGAGAAAGATTGCTTGAGTTTACAGAAATACAGTAAGTGAAGAAATACAAATGAGTTGTTGAAAAAAATCACATTTTATTCAAAACTAACATTGTGCGACATGCATCCCAGCACATAGTTACTATGCTTCGGATCTCTCTAAGTGGGATGCATTGTTTGCCAAAACGCCGGGTTACGTATTGTAACCCTTGTTATATTAGCACAGGCGGAGCCCTCTACTGGACTCTATGGGTTCTACCTTATCATGCAAGCATTCACCTACTGAGATTTCTATGGACGTAGCCGGCCCCGGGGCGGGCCTACCTGAATGCGTGCGCATCTCACTTCCGTATAAAAGGAGGCCTCGCCTCCTGACCACTATCCTACACCACTCTTCAGCGAGCGGTATAGGACAGACAGTGCCCTGAGTGGAGGGCTCCGCCTGTGCTAATATAACCAGGGTTACAATACGTAACCCGGCGTTATATCTCTCACAGCCCCGATGTATGCACGCATACTGCCCCCAGGCAGGCGAGGGGAGCCCTCCAGCCCTGAAAAGGGCCCAGAGCACCCCACGTCACCCCGCGACCCTCCAGGGGTCCGGAGAAACGTAAGGGCATTTACGCCCGGGGAGAGGGTCAGATGCCCACTGACCAACAGCCCCCCCCCCCCTCCTCACCAGTCCTGTGTTGCCCCAGCAAGCACAGACGTTGAGAAAGAGCCAGACATATCCAAGAGATAAAACTTTATGAAGGGGCCTGGCGTTGACCAAGACGCCGCCGTGCATATATCCTCCACACTCACACTGTTGAATAAGGCTGTTGATGCAGCCATAGCTCGTGTGGAGTGCGCACGGACCCCCATGGGACAGGCTCTCCCTGCCTGCTCGTAGGCGTGTGCAATGCCTTCGCAAAGCCAGCCTGCCAGGCGTTTCTTGGACAGAGCTTTTCCAGTCACCCCGCCCTAGAAGCACACAAACAGCTGTTCAGTGCGTCTCAGGGTAGCTGTGTGCTCTACATAACATGCTAACGCGCGCACCGGGCAGAGGAGGTGTAATTTAGCTTCCCTGGCCCCACCATGGGGTGGAAGACTAAATCCCCCCAACTGAATAACCCTCGACCTGAACGCACTCCTTAGGCTCTTGGGCACAAAGGAGGGGTTCGGTCTGAGTGTCGCGCCGCTCCAGTCACCCCGAATCAGTAAACAGCTCGGGTGCACCGACAGAGCGGTTAACTCGGACACTCTTTTGGCTGACGTTAAGGCAAGTAGCAATGCTGTCTTCCACGACAGTGCTTTCAGGGAGGAGAGCTCCAGAGGCTCAAATGGTTCTGTGACCAGAGCCTCGAGCACCAGCGGCAGGACCCACTGTGGGGTGGAGGCGCGCACTACTGGGCGCAGCCTCCTGACCCCCTGTAAAAACCGCAACATCAGTGGATGAGAAAAGGCTGACCTGCCGTTGAATCCCTCATGGCAGGACGAGATGGCTGCTGCATACACTTTTATAGTAGAATGAGCTAGTCCTCTGTCCACCAATAACTGTAAGAAGGACAAAATAGAGCCAAACTCACAAGATAGGACAATATTTTCTGCTCCTCACACCATCGCTGGAATCCCGGGATATGGAGGGCTCTCGGAGATAATACCACCTCTGAAGCCCATAACCACAGCCTCTCCGCTGTGGCCAACGAGGCGGCGGAGCGGACTCCGCCCTGCCTGTTGATATAAGCCACTGTGGTGCTGTTGTCGCTCCTGACCATTACATGTCTCCCTTGAATTAGGGGCATGGAATGCTGGAGGACTAACACTACCGCCCGTAGCTCTAGGAGGTTGCTGTGTCGTGTTTCTGTTAGAGACCAGCGCCCACCTATAGCCCTCTTTAGGCAGGTCCCTCCCCATCCTGTTCCCGTGAACACTGTGATGTAGGAGGTTACCCGTCCCAGTGAAGACCCCCTCCGGAGGTGCCCGGGAGACCCCAGAACCGGAGGTTGCCCTCCACTGAGGGGGGGATGGTCACCAGCCGCTGTTTGTGCCTATTGGGATCCAAACGCAGGCTGGAGAACCACCTCTGCAGGCGGCGCATATGCAGTAACCCCTGCGGGACCACAATGTGAGCAGCCGTCATGAAACTCAAAGTCTGCATGACAATTAAAGCTGTCACTGTCGCCCCCTGTCGCAGCCTGTGAACCGCCCGGAGAAGGGACGCACTTCTGCTCTCTGACAGGGTGGCACGTAGCGCGCCTGCATCGAGCACCACTCCCAAATACAACGCCTGTCGGTGAGGTATGGGGGTGCTCTTTTCTCAATTGATCGCAAAGCCTAACTTGGTTAAGTGTGTGATCAATTGTGCTGTGCAAAACATTGCCTGTTCCCTGGACCCGGCCATGACTATGAGGTCGTCTAGGTAAAAGAAAAACTCTAATGACATGGGCGCGCAGCGGTTGAAGCGCAGTGGCCATACATTTACTGAACGTGCGTGGGGATAGAGAGTAGCCGAACGGTACTCTGTTGTACTCGTAGGCTATCCCCTGGAAGGCAAAACGCAGACACTTTCTGTGCGCCGGAGCAATTTCCACATGAAAGAATGCGTCTTTCAGGTCGATGGTGGTCAACCTATCGCCCGGTTTGCACTAGCCCCATTAACTGTTTTAATGTTAACATGCAGAATTTCCTGCAGGCAATGTTGCTGAGATCTAGAATAGATCTGAATTCCCCTGCCTTCCTGAGAACCAGGAAGAACATGGAATAAAGACCATTTTCTCTGTGCTGAGGGTGCACAACAGACACAGCCTGTTTCTGCACCAGAGCCTGAATCTCTGCTGAGAGGAAACACATCTCCTCCTGGGAAGACAGATTTATTCTCGCATGCCCATAAAAGGAGGTGGGATGCTGCAAAACTGGAGTGAATAGCCCCGTTTCAGCGTCCTGTCCATCCACCTTGTTAGCACATAGCTGAGTTTCCATTCCCCATAACATTGTGTTAATGGTCAAGCCCTCAGCTGGGGGGCCGCAGCTATGAAGCTGTGATACTCTCTGGTGACCCGTTCCGCTGCAAAAACTCCCCGTGAAGGGAAGATTTGCCCATGGAGGGTCGACACAGAAAGGGCCGATTATTTACTGAGGTCCCTGAACGCACCGCTGTGCGCTCTTGTGTGAGCGCGCGCTCCACCATAATGCTGTTTTCACCACTACGGTAAACAGCATTTACTCGGAGTCTTTATAGGCGTAGTGTGTTCTACTGAGGTCCCTGAACGCACCGCCACGCGCTCTTGTGTGAGTGCGGGCTCCGCCATAATGCAGCCCTTACCACCACTTCGGTAAACTGCATTAATTGGAGTCTTTGCTCTAGGCGTAGTGTGTTCTCTGACAGTAATACGCCGGCCATAATGCCCCTGTAACCGCATAGCGCTCTCCTTTAGACAGCACTACCTGCGGTTCATCCCTCTCATCTGTGCATGCCCACTAGCCACCTCCTTTACAGGAGCTACAGCTGGGGCAGCGAATGGGGAATGTGTACGGTTAACATTGTATGAAAGTGTAGCATTTGCTGGAAAACAAAAGACACTCAGATTTGGATACAGATTAACCTCATTCTTATTAGAAAACGTAGTGATCTGTGCATTATACAGGGAGGAGGCAGAATTCGCCCTCTCGTCCCGGGCGGAGAGATTTTCTCCCCCCGCGAGTCAGATCCGTGAAGACGGGCAGCCCGTCCCCGTGAGTGCCGGCACGCCGGTTCCACGGGGTGGGCCGAAGAGGTGGAGGGCGCCGCGGGCACCAGATCTCCGTGCTGGCACCTCTCCCTTCGTCTCACCGTCGCGCCGCGCTCCCTCGTCTGCAGAAAAGCCTGTGGAGTAGCGCGCACTGTGGTGACTCTTCTCTCTACTGAGGTCTTTGAACGCACCGCGGCCCGTCCTCAGGAGAGGGGGCCGCGCACCGCCACAATGCCGTCTCTTCGAAACAGACATTATGGGAAAAAAGTGGAATTGTGGAGAGAGATGACTCTTACTCTGGGATAAATGTACTCGTTCTCACTGAATGCATTTTTCACACACACACACATCACTCTAGAACCAGAGTTTACAAACGTAAACCACCGTTCTCCTGCGGAGGTCCCTGAACGCACCGCGGCCACTCTCACGAGGGCCGCGCGCCCACGTATTAACGCTGTATTTCCCATTCAATGGTGAAATGCGTTAATCGGAGCTATTATACCAGGCAAGGTGTGTTCTCTGACAACAGCACGCCGGCAATAGCGTCTCTTGAACCCGCACAGTGCTTTGACAGCACACGGTTTATTCCACTCACGTGCACACGCCCACCTGCTGGCTCCCTATACTGGGGTTTACAGCAGGGGACGGGGAGTGTTGGACAGTGTTTGTTCCTCTGGGGGTGGGCAAGAATCAGCCACGCTGCAATTGCTCCTTATCCCGTGAGCAAGGAGATCGATCCAAAGAGCCCTTCCGTAAAGACGGGGGCTCCCAGGAGATCAACACGGTCCTCTTTGGAAAAATGCCCTCTGACCTGGTGAGGCGGGGGCATCTCTAGCAATAAGCGAGTAGCCCACACACCCGCCGCCATGATCATCATCCAGGGAGAGTACAGCCCTGGGCGGTGGACTTCCATGGACGCCGGACTCGGAAGGAATGACGAACGTGAAATGGCACGGCCTCGGCCATATCCTGGTCCCCCAAACACTCGAAGCAGAGATGGTGGGGATTGGCGCCCGCTATTTAAGCCAGGGCATAATTCCAAAAAATACTCGTTTTCTTTCTCTTTCTTCCTTTCTCTCAAAAAAATAAAACGTCTCGGACTCAGTGCTAGGCTATCACCTCCGCTCGCTGAAGAGTAAAGGATAGTGGTCAGGAGGCGAGGCCTCCTTTTATACGGAAGTGAGATGCGCACGCATTCAGGTAGGCCCGCCCCGGGGCCGGCTACGTCCATAGAAATATCAGTAGGTGAATGCTTGCATGATAAGGTAGTACCCATAGAGTCCAGTAGAGGGCGGAGCCTGTGAGAGATATAACCCAGTTTGTAACTGCTGCTTCGTGTGCCTCATTGAGCATCCTTGGCCTTCCACCTGCACCTCTTTGTTTCTCAGTCCTTCAGATAAACAACAAAGACATAGTGGTTGGTCAGTGTGTGTGTTGCATGAAAGTAAGTTTACCACAGTAGATTGTGCAGGATGTTTGTACAGTTATAGTACAGATGAAGCACTTAATTTCGGACATTTTGAAACGCAAGGGCAGTGATTGGTAAGTGGTCTGCCCTCGCTCAAGGGAAAAACGTGTAATAACTACGTTGGTCCACAACGTAGGACGTAGTATTTCTACAAAAACGCCTCTGAAATTGTAAGATCCCTACATTTTTTTTCACCATTCATTCCAATGGCTGGCGTCTATGTCACGTGATCTTCACATTTCTCCCTGCAGAAAAAAAAAACATGGCCGAACTTCGTTTTATTCTCGGTGTAAAATGCCTATTTTAAGGTTAGTTTGGCCATTAAAATGCGTTTTGATGTCATTTGATGCGAGAAATATGAGTTGTTATTTCAGATTATGTGTGCAGTGGATGTACATGATCTTTAATTTGCTAGTTATTACGAAGATTACTTCAGGAAATTGTGTCGATTCAACGTTTTCATTGTTACCAAGGTGGTTGCTAGGGACGCTGCTATCGATATTATTTCTGTTATGTTGTGTAACTGTTTAATGGTGTTATCTTTATTGCTACCCACTTCCCCGTCAACAATAACACATAATTACCCTTGTGTTTATTTATTTGTTTGATTAATAAACACAAGTTGGAGTCAGGACCGAGGGTGTTTCGCGCCTGGCAGCAGCCTGGCAGCAGCCTGGCAGCAGCCTGGCAGCAGCCTGGCAGCAGCCTGGCAGCAGCCTGGCAGCAGCACGTCTTTTTCTCAGGTCGGGTCGTGGAAGACCGGAAGCTGTGTGGTTCATAAAAACCATGATAAAAACATGTTCTTACTCAATATCAAGCCACAATTATTGCTTTAATTTTAAATCGTATAATTTCGGACTTTTGTTGCCGTCTGTGAGGAAAATAAATGGGGCTCAGAGCTTCAGGATACTGAAATCTGTATTTTTTAAATCTTTTTTTCCTTCTAATTTGTTATTCTTTTCAAAATAACACACTGTTATTTACTCACCAATAACACACAATTATCCTTGTTTTTATTTATTGGTTTATTTCATTAATCTCGGGTTTTTTTGCATTCCTCAGGAACTGAATTTCAAAATAAAAAGAACCGGAAACAGACGTAGGCCTGTAAGGGACATTTCGAGCATTTTCGAGTTTAGGATGGCCGAAGACACTACACTACCCATAATCCCCAGATATCGTTTAGGACTACTGTCCCCGTGATTAATCTTCAACCTCTGTGATTGGATGTTGGAGTGGCAGTGCGCCAAGGTTACGCCGAGCGTTAAACAGCTGTTTGAAATGGAACGAAACCACGCCAGACTATCCAAAACTGGAATCGAACGCCCCCCCCCCCCAGAACTACACATGCTGGCTATTGTGTTTCGCAAAATGTTCTATGGGACATATCTACTGAACGTTTTCGTTTTCCCCACAATTAGAAGTTGCCAGTATTAAACACATTGGTGTTATCAAATGTAAAACATATAATTCATAAATGGGTGAAAATCACCTGTGTCCATAATACGCAGCATTAATATATACCCACATGACAGCTCATTGTTACTTTGTAATTCTCCTCCACTACAATTCAGAGGTTAACCTGGTATTTTTACTCCACTACATTTATTTGAGTTACTTTGCAGATTCTGATTAATGATGTGAAATATAAACAACCCTTAAATCAGACTTTAGTTACACCTGAGTAAAATTCAGGGAAGGTGATTGTCAAGTGCCAACCATCAGGAGAGATATTTGATAGTTGGTGCTTGAGAAGACTAAACATTTATCTGCAATTGACATGAATGGAAGTGAGTAATAAAGTATATTCATTACTCGTTATTCTCTACTAATGGTTAATTAAAGACTGTTAATTATGGCTATTTTGCACATCCCTTTCAAGATTTCAAGATTTTCTACTACGGTGTAGTTATGCAATGAATGAAAATCTTGGGTCACAGGTTCCTCAACAGGTTATGTGTGTATACCTCCACCATTAAACTGTCATATTCTGCACATTTCTTATACTATCTACATACATAAGAGTATAATTCATATGTATAATATCAGTTAAAATAAGTGCTTCAACATAGTTAACATTGCAGGAAAGCAATATATTAGACGTTATGTACTTTGTCAGGCTTAATATTTATCTGTAGATAGATATCCCCAAAGTTTTTTTCTTATTTAAAAGAAGACCTTAATCTAAAGTCAAAGTAAATCTAAATCACTTATAGTATCTTCTTGATTTTTTATATTCTATATTTCTATCATTGACCTTCTACTTTCCCCCTATGAAAGTATGTACTCTTAATATTTTTTTCATCAAATATAACACATAAAAACAATAATTCAATAACGTGCTTTAACCACTAGGCGGTGCACACAAGGTACACACAGCCATAATAACTTTGTATTATTAGTGACACTTATGTATGTACAACATCTGAAGATGTGTAGTTTTATTCATGTTTTCACATAATTTTACAGCATATTGCTATATTATTTCAGACTCAGTATTTACATTCTTATATTCAAAGAAAATCAGTAATATCTTTAAAAAACTACAAGTCCTTTTATATCAGCTGTGCACCGTTATGGTGTAAATATAACCTATCTACGAATTAGATCAAATGTAAAAGTCAGCCGAATTAGTGTTGATACTGCAAGAAGACGTATTGTGTGAAGAGAAATTGAAGATGTTGTTTAATTGTTGATATATTTATTATCCACGTCAAGTATTCCGTTTCGGCGGAATTTCTTCCAGTTTTTCCAAAGGTCTTCTCATCAGGGCTCTATAAATAAAGAACTACGGCAGATATGTAATATGTAATGCAGCCGAACCGTGTATTACAATGCCGTTATGTGATGACTTTCAAAGAGAAAAGCAACAACACTCGGCATTTATAATTTTTTACTGTTTTTCCGATTTCATATCATATAAACACCAAATCCCAACATGCATTGCGGCTAAAACATCCAATCAGCGATCTTAAACCATAGCTGAGGATCTTGGGTAATCGCTCGAAATGCTTACGTCTGTTGCCGTCTGTTTAGTGTAGTGTCTTCGGCTATCCTAAACTCGAAAATGCTCGAAATGTCCCTTACAGGCCTACGTTTCCGGTTCTTTTTATTTTGAAATTCAGTTCCTGAGGAACGGCAAAAAAAACAGAGATTATGGAAATAAACCAATAAATAAAAACAAGGATAATTGTGTGTTATTGGTGAGTAAATAACAGTGTGTTATTTTGAAAAGAATAACAAATTAGAAGGAAAAAAAGATTTTAAAAATACAGATTTCAGTATCCTGAGGCTCTGAGCCCAATTTATTTTCCTCACAGACGGCAACAAAAGTCCGAAATTATCCGATTTAAAATAAAAGCAATAATTGTGGCTTGATATTGAGTAAGAACATGTTTTTATCATGGTTTTTATGAACCACACAGCTTCCGGTCTTCCACGACCCGACCTGAGAAAAATACGTGCTGCTGCCAGGCTGCTGCCAGGCTGCTGCCAGGCTGCTGCCAGGCTGCTGCCAGGCTGCTGCCAGGCTGCTGCCAGGCTGTTGCAGGCGCGAAACACCCTCGGTCCTGACTCCAACTTGTGTTTATTAATCAAACAAATAAATAAACACAAGGATAATTATGTGTTATTGTTGACGGGGAAGGGGGTAGCAATAAAGATAACACCATTAAACAGTTACACAACATAACAGAAATAATATCGATAGCAGCGTCCCTAGCAACCACCTTGGTAACAATGAAAACGTTGTATAGACACAATTTCCTGAAGTAATCTTCGTAATAACTAGCAAACTAAAGATCATGTACATCCACTGCACACATAATCTGAAATAACAACTCATATTTCTCGCATTAAATGACATCAAAACGCATTTTAATGGCCAAACTAACCTTAAAATAGTCATTTTACACCGAGAATAAAACGAAGTTCGGCCATGTTTTTTTTTTCTGCAGGGAGAAATGTGAAGATCACGTGACATAGACGCCAGCCATTGGAATGAATGGTGAAAAAAAACATAGGGATCTTACAATTTCAGAGGCGTTTTTGTAGAAATACTACGTCCTACGTTGTGGACCAACGTAGTTATTACACGTTTTTTTATGAGACTGGGTTGGCTTGACTTGAGACCGCCCCCGTTATAAATAAATGTAATTATAATGAAGCCAGCTGCAATGGATCATTGAAAACCTGAAATTGAAAATCTGGCAACGCCCTCTTGGAAAATAGTGGGAGGGCTTGACCTTCCTCAAAACTGGGCGTAGGCAGGTCGTAGGCAGGAACAGGTAAGCTGGAGTCCGAAATTAAGTGCTTCATCTGTATGCAACATGCCAACAATTAAATTACAGTAATGAAGTAAATACGTTTCACACAACAGATATAAGCACTGATATATAATGAGCAGAGCTACAAACTGGTAACTATAACCTGATATCAAGTCTAAGTGTCCGGATTACAGAGGCAACAGTACATCGGCTTAGATTAGGCTGAACCCTCGGTCCAGCTTCTCTCATCGTCACACCATGGTTGATAACATTTCATTTCATTAGAGAGTATTCTTCTTTGTCCACGTCCTCTCCCTCAAGCTCTACCTCTACCTCTCATTCTTCCTCCTCACTCCCACCCCACCTCTTCCTCCTCCTCTCACTCCCACCCCACCTCTTCCTCCTCCTCTCACTCTCAGCCCAGCTCTTCCTCTTCCTCTTGCTCTTGCTTCCATGTTGGCTTCCATTGTTGCTGTAAGAAAGTACTCACCTGTGGTCTTTTTATAGTGCTAACATCCTGATTGATGAGCCAACAGCTATGCTACCAGGTGTTTGGTCAGGTGGAACGTGTTTCTTGATCATTGGTCCATGTGTGAGGCATTTTGAATATCAGTGTTTTAAACCTGCTAACACGTGACTTTATGTCAGATTCCTGTGTCTTACGTGGAGAAACGTGTGCAGTGGTTTGCAAAAAGTGCCATGTTGATTTGCAAATTGTGTGAAAAGCTGAAAACGTGTTTAGAGTTTTGGGGATTTGAGCCGATGTTTTGCTCTTTGAGTGTCAGTTAAAATAATTGTGCTTTATGTAGCATTTTAGTGTGTTAGCAATCGAGAAAAACTGTAAAGTCAATGATGCCTTTCGGGCTCAAGAACGCTGCTCAAACATTCCAGCGCCTGATGGATTCGGTGCTGCGGAACTTGCCGTTTGCGTTCGTCTACCTGGACGACATACTTGTCGCCAGCACTTCAGAAGAAGAACACCTGTCCCACCTCCGTGCCCTCTTTACGAGGCTCAGCCAACACAGGTTGATAATCAACTCTTCCTTGGGCACCGCGTCACCAAGGGCGGGACGGCATCCCTGCCGGCGAAGGTTGAAGCTGTCGCGGCTTTCCCTCGCCCGCACATGGCCCGGTTGCTCAGTTCCTCGGGATGGTGACCTTTTACCACCGTATCATCGCCCGGGCCGCCCACGTTATGCAGCTTCTGTGCGAGGCATAGAAGTGTAAGGCCCCCATCCAGGAGATCAGCTGGAAGACGGAGGCTTTCAAGGAGGTCAAGACCACGCTGGCTCAGGCGGCCCTGTTGTCAGCCACTTCCCTTACTATCGACGCATCGGACTACGCCGTCAGTGCGGTGCATGAATAATGGGTGGAGGGCGTCTGGCAACCACTCGCCTTATTCAGCTGATGCCTTATTCAGCTGACACCTCGTCATCGGGGCTGTCCAGTTGGGCCTCGACTATACCTGCATGACAGCGGACCAGGTCATGGACCCCAGCGTCCAGGCCCTGAAGGGGGCTGACGTGGGATTGCGTCTGGAGGATGTGGATTTCGTTCCCACCAGCTTGAGGCGCTCAGTGTTCGAGGTGGTTCACTCTGTGCGGATGGTGGCCGCAAAATTCGTATGGCGGGGGCTCGTGCGTGGCTTGCCAGCGTGCCAAAATGTAGCACCATGCGAAGGCCGCCCTGGAGCAATTCCTCATGTCTGAGAGGAGGTTTGACCACGTCAACATCGATCTGGTTGGCCCATTTCCCTCCTCTCAAGGTTTCACCTACCTCCTAACTATGGTGGACAGGACGAACCGCTGGCCGGAGGCGATCCCACTCGCATCAATAGCGGCGGCTGACATGGGTGTGTCGTTTCGGCACCCCATCGGACATTTCCTCAGACCGTGGTTCACAGTTCAACTCAGGGCCAGCCTGGACGGTAATTGGATCGACAAGCTGCCTTGGGTTATGCTGGGCCATAGGACCGCGGCTAAGGAGGATCTGCAGTGCTCCACGGCTGAGATGGTCTACGGTCAGCCGCTGCAGTTTCCAGGGGATTTCCTCGCCAACACATCGGCCCCCTGGTTGGTGACCACCCTGTGTGCCGTCATGCAGGACACCGCTAAAGCCTTTGCGCCGATCCCCACTGCTCAGCACGGCACTCCGGTGTCCCAGGTTCCCGTGGGGCTTCGCTCAGCGGAGCATGTGTTCATCCGACACAATGCCCACAGAGGCCCCCTGCAACCCCCTTACGACGGGCCTATCTTGCCGGGGGCAAGCACTTGGTGGTGGACCTGGGTGCCAGGGCCGAGCATGTCTCGGTGGACCGAGTGAAGGCTGCTCACCTGGACTTGGACCAGCCGGTGGTGCTGGCTCGACCTCGGTTTAGCCTGCTTTTAGGAACCCTGAATCTCCTACCAGAAGGTAAGAGCTGGGACTCTTGGTGGAGGATCAGATGTCGTTTTTTGTGCCTGTCTAATGCAGTGGCGAGCCGTGACTTTTATACCTAGGCCCTCTGACCCCACCCCATTCCCTCCAAAAAAATAAGAGTTATTACGTCACAGCAGAAATGTCAAAACAACGGCCCGGGGTGCAAAACGCATCAATGACAGCGACCCTCTACCACACTAAACAACACCATTTATATAAACACCTATCATGACAGGGCACCCACAGCCAAGTAACAATTACAAATTAATTAAGTCGGCACGGCGGCCCACATTGAAAATGACTTAGGCCTACCTTTGATGGTCAAATCACTTCAACACAAAGTCCATCCTCCTGTCCTTTTGGATGAAGCACTTGATGGCGGGGTCATGCAGCTGATCCTTTGCCACTCCAGTTTATCATTGTAACTCAATCTTGAAAATGACTCGGTTAATAATTTCGCAACAATGTCATCACTATCAATGAAGTGAGCCATCATGAACGAACTTATGCTAATCATAAATCTATCCATCATAAATCTATCCATTACATTTATGATTAGAAAATAATAAAAGTAGGGTAGACATGTGGATATTATCCGGCTGAACAAAACGTGCATTTATCTAACAGGTTCGTTTTCCACAGACCTTATTTCCAGCTATTTTCCAAAATCCTATGGAGAAATCCCATTGCTTTTTTGTCAAGGGAACCCGAGCGCAGCTTACTTCCGGGTTTTAAGACGCGTCACCACTTTATACACATGCATAAACTTCACAGCGGGCGGAACTTGTCATAAAGTCCGCGAAAATAAAGCCCACCCATTTAGAGGGAAGATATGATTAGTCAATTGTACTGTCATTTGACATTACTCTCTCATTGAGTTACTATAGCGGGCCCTCTGTGAATTTACAGCAGGACCACCAATCGGCTCCTGTCTTCACAGTAACTCGCAGAGAGGGCCAAAGGAGCTTCTTTCATTTAACCCTTCACATTCCAACATAAACTGAACAGGCAGATTAGAAGGATTTATTTCTTTGCAAATGTTATTTTAAATACAATTAAATCAAGTTATTTTGGTAAAACTAATGAAAAATAACTAAAAGGGTCTAGAGAGCCCTGACGACTCGCCACTGGTCTAATGATTGACTCCTCACAAATGTTTTGGGGATGGATGTTTTTTAAACCCCCATCATTTTAATGGCAGTCTGTACCAGGCCAGGGATCTTTGATTTCTGCACTGTGAGGTTACATACCAGGCCGTGATATCATCCCTGTTCCCCTTAGAATACTGCATGCTACCGAAAAACAAGTTTATATATGCAGGGGTGCACATCATTTTCTCAGTGAGGTACTCAGTTGAGTACCTGGAGTCAGTGTTTGGTACTCCAACTTCTGGCTCCACTAAAAGTTATTTGATGAAGCCCTCTGTATCACGAACGTCAACAGGGGGGGGTGCAAGTGGAGTACTCCATGACCACAGAGCGTGACCATTGTGATCAGCTGTTTTAGCGCAGTTCTCCAGTGAAGGGGGGGAGTCTCCCTCCGCAGCCGGTTGGCGTAGTTTTGGCACAATTCCGTTGTACAGACCGACGTTAACAGCAGCCCTGTCTGTGCAGATGGTGATCGGTGATCTAACCGCCTTCTGGAAAAGCTTCACAAGTACGTCGGTACGCAAATGCGCTTTGTGACACAAGAGACGGTACGCGTTTCGGATTGTTGCCGCGCATGCGTACCTGCGTAGCAGTTATGTGCACCCCTGTATATATGGACCATACCAGTGTGCCTGTCGCGGTGTCGAACATTTCAAATGTATTACCCAAAAAGATTACTTTGAATTTTGGTACTAAACCGTTAAGCAAGCCTTTAGCATGGAACAGTGTATTTAAAAAAAATGTACTATTGCTACTTTTACTGAAGTAAAATATCTGAATACTTCTTCCACTTCTATATAGCTGGTCTACCTCAAAGGTCAGCCCACAATAGTTATGACAAATCACGGTTTGGGAATGAATGTGTAATGATGTGACAATAGTTATTGTTTTGTAAGGGTTAAGGAAACACTGTGGTTTGGGCTAATTTGTTAACGTTGACGTTATAGAATAAACAATGGTGGTCATGCTCCAAAAAACGTGCACCGCTGGTAGGAAACAGGAAAAAAAAGCAGTCTGAGGTTTGGTTGAGCCATCCATACAACCCAACCTTCCATAGACCAGCCATATCGTCTCCAGCCTGTCATCCAGCTACAGAGCCATGTGCATATTTTTTGTTCTTGCTCCCCATGTCTTAATTTGTCTTTTATAATTTTTGTAAAGCCCTGCCATCTGTTTCAATAAAACTTTAATTGCAACTGCCAAGTGAGCAGGATGTGCACAGCGGAGGGGAGAGGGCAGTGAAAGAGTGACCCAATTATAACAACAATACAGAGGTTGAAAAATAGCAGGGTTTACTTGAAGACATCAATCATTCAGATACATGAGACTGCATGCTTTAGAAACAGGTCTTAAGGGCTGAACATTGAATGTGACATAGAGTGTTCAAAGTGAGTGTGTGCAATATACAGTAGCTACTCTGCCTGTTGGTGCTTACAGTGCCCTATTTGCCTAAGGTTTGTGTGTGTGTGATAGTGAGTGTGTCTGTTGTAAGTGCTGTTGGCTTGTGTATTCTTCAGTGAGTGTTTCTCCGTAGCACAGATGAAGGCGCCTCAGATCTCGGTGTCAAAGCTCACAGTGCTATCACCAAAAGAAAATAAATTATCTTTGAACACGAGTCGTGCACTACAACCCAACAAATCATGTGTGAGCTTTAGCTGCTTTCTGCTTGACAAAACAAGAAGTTGAAACAAATGCCAGAGCAGGCTCTCTGACTGTTAGCCCCCTCAGGTGAAGGTGCTTTGTGGTCTATTGTGTAACAGATGTGCAGAGGGAATTGTGTGAGATAGCTTTATAACCCAAGAACCTTCTGTATGAAAAAGCAATAGCGGCTTTCACACCAAGTACTTTGCCATACTTAGTCCCCAGTACTTAGTCCCGCCGAACTCTTTAGTCCCGGAACTCTCCTAGTAAATCGCGTTCATACCGGAATAAGTCCCTGAAGGAGGATTACGCAAATAAAGCCGCTGACGTCACTTCTTCTTCTTCTGCTTTGGGTTTACTGACAGGCCACAAACAACTTCACGGCGTATACTGCCACCCGAAGTCCCGGGTAAATCGCCAGAAGCGCCGACACCTCCTCATCACTCCACCGCTCCCACGTTTTATTTTGTGTTGCCATAAGTTAGCCTCTCTCCGTTGGTGCGCTGGGCTAATGCTAATGCTAATAATGCTAATGCAAGCAAATAAAATGGCGGCTTCACAAAACTTTTCGGAGTTATACGGGGCGTGGTTTGCAATTCGCCCAGCCAATCAGAAACCTTTTCCTCCCCAGGAAAGTACCACCTCTCTAGCAGGGAAAGGGGTGAAAAGGTTCGCATGAACTAGGTTCTAGTTCCAGATCTTTTTGGTGTGAACGCAAAATCCCAAGAACTATCGGAACTATTCCTGGGAAGTTCTACAGTGTGAAAGCGCCTATTGAAGGCTCTTTTAGGGATACTGCTAATGGATGAAGGGGTGAAAGTGATTGAAACAATTATTGTGACACTTTTAGTCTAGTTAGGGAGGCAGGAATCAGAGTGTTTCTATGTAGTGTTTAAGGACCTGTGTCCACATACAATCCTTTTTCTGGCAGGAAGGTGCTGGCAGGGTGCTGATGAACGCCTGCTCCCAGCGCTTCATCAAAAAAACTCCCAGCGCTCTTTAATGAAGGCCCGGGCTATAGATTGTTTCTATGACAACCATATGTCATATTTGCAAGGCAAAGTAGCATGGATTTATTACATTGTTTGTGCTATTATACATTGTTTTTACATTGCTACAAGCCACCCACGAATATTCTGGCTCTCACACTTTGTATGAATGGGTTTGTCACCCAAACAGGCTTTCCATCTTTGTTATGATGTTATGATGATGTACGACAGACACAACCAAAATCAAGCCGCCAATTTCTACAGTGACGTCACCGGCGCTTTTCTGAAAAGTCAAAATATTTTCACCACGGTGCGCTCTAAGCGGCCACACAAATACGACGGACGTTCGGAAAAAATACGCTGGGTGCTTCGGTTTTTCTGGAGACGTCCACTGCAGAAGGCATGCGCTCTGTTCTCATTTGAATCAATTTATAAAATACGCTGGAGTTTTCCGTACGGTTTTAGTTGTCATTAGTTGCACTGAAGAAACTCAGAATCAAAGCTCATCTCTCGCCAACAGCTGTCTCCAGTAGAACGGCACGCCAATGCTAACTCTCGTTTCTGCATCTTCAATATTATTTTCTTTGCTGCTGAACCTGATGACTTGTCAGTAGCGTATGGTTAGGATGGTGATAATGGTTGCTTGCCAAGTGTTGTAGCACATAAAGAACAACTGGCATAAGATAACCGATACTTCAGGTTAAGTCTCATGCCACATTACCAGCTTTAGCTGCAGTTGGCGTTATAAACAATCCAGTGTAAAACATTCTGCCTCTTTCCTGGCAATGAGTCCCCAACTGGAAAAAACAGGGAAGTTCAATAGTGGTATTGCATCGCTGACATCTTGGATAGTGGAACACCCGCAATAGTACAACACGAAGTTGCCTGCTCTTCCAAATTGATATCCCTCTTTTTTATATGATTAAAGTAAACTGGCTAAAACTTACATTATGGTTTAATGACTGGCGGTGTGCGAGGCAGGAAGAGTGATAGATGCTTACTTATGGAATGGCAGTCAGTAGATTTGGATCTCGTTCATGGACAGCTTCAGTATTGATAAAGCGAATAGTTAACTAAATAATTTCAGAGAGTTTTTGGGTTTGAAAAGGCAAAAAGGACAATGTATACTGTGTTCATCAGTCAGTATTAACATCTGCATATAATCATGATCTAAATAGCAGAAAATGAAAGATTCTGACAATATGCTTAATCCTGCCTCATAACTCGGTTTTATGATTAACATCCTCTATGCACATCATAGGTGTTATTACCTTACAAGGGTACCACCACTAGACAACCATTTGAGTATTATCTACCACTATATTACATCTGCATTTATTAAATAGCTATAAATTGGTAATATACAGGGGTTAAATTGGGCCGGGGCTGTCCGGGGCTAAGCCCCGGCACATAAGAAAATGCTCTGACGTCATCACCCTCGCATATTTACATACACAATGTATGCAGCATGCCTATAGAGAGGCGAAGTCCCTCCCCTTCCGAGGGAGCTCGTGGGACCCCGGAAGCGGAAAAATATACATTGAAGTCAATGCAGAAAATGGAGAGGAAAAGGTTATCTTTTGATCCCGTTTGAATTGTGCCACGAATTGAATTACACATATGATGTTTGTCAATCTTAAACAATCCTTTCCATGTAAAAAAAGTCACAGTTTGTCGTAAAACTGTTGAAATATAAGACTATGAAAAATACGCAACTAGAAAGACTACAAATCCCAGAGTCGCATAAGTGATGTCATAACTGTTTTCCTCCACTAAGAGATAGCTAAGATCAGCGCCATATAGATATCATCTATCTATATGGCGCTGGCTAAGATAAGATAACTTTAACAAGATGCCTGTGTGCTCAGTACCAGGTTGTTATCATACCAGCAATGGGTCTTGCTCGTTCTTTCGCTTCCCGTCTGATGAAAGGACCAGGAGTGGCTGGATCAAGTTAGCTACCTAGCTAGTAGCTAGCACGTTAGTTAGCATTACAGCCTTGTCATTTTTATTAGCCTTAACAATAAGTAACATCAAGTAACCCAACAAGTTAAACAGTACGAGTAGTAGTCATATTTCGTGAACCCTTTCATGTTTAGTATTTGATGTGTATTGTAATGTTTCAAAAATAATAAATACGTTAATTAATTAATTAATCTTACCACCAGCATGAACAAATGAATGATACACATCAGGACAGTAACTTCAACTTCAGTATTTTAGGTGTACAGAAACCTCTACTCATGTTGTTAAATGATATACAGCAATATCTTCCATAAAACGTAGTTGATTGATTTGAATAATAATTACTACCACTGCACAAACAGTAAAAAATGATATATGCCTACAATTTATGAGTTTAATGAGTTTAATGTATCCTATGTTATGATAAACTATCAAATTGACTCTGTATTCATTATGATCTGTCAATAGGTCAATTAATTTGTCTTCTCTGTGGGTTGTATACTCTTCATTCTTTATGCAAATTAATTATAATCAGGGGTTAAATTGGGATTTGACATGTGGGGGGG
>CALSBZ010036949.1:63520-78957 GCA_943591055.1 Gobionotothen gibberifrons | reverse complement strand
CCATCTCGGCCGCTTGTATCCGCGATCTCGTTCGTTCGGTCATGACTAAACCAAGGATATGGTCATTGTATTCAAAATGACTGCTGCTGACCTCATTAGCTTTCTGGGAGAGGTGCAGGATGAGTATCTGGATGGAGTTCACCTTGACAACAGACTGGACTGGAAATCTAACGCTGAGGCTGTTTTTCATCACATGTTGCAGTGTGATCAGTCTCTAGTGGCAACTTCAATCCTCTCTGCTGGAGCAGTTGGCATGAGGGTAGCAATACCTATAAAATTACCACCTCATCTCGTGTATATGTGTACATTTTTCTTTCTCCTCCCAAGTCCTCTTCACACCCCTTCACACTACAGTCCCACATCATAAGTAAACTTCTCTCCTTTATTTAAGCTCTTATAAATAGTATGAAATGGTCTTTTTGCTAAGCTGCTGTAACAGTACAATCTGTCTGTTTTAATTTCACTGCACCACCACATGTCTGGATCCACCGGAGGGGTTTCCTCATTATAACTGCCATGCTTGGAGCAGAAGCCGCCATCTGCTTTATTTGTACCTGTCCTGATTAAACTGAACACTTCACTGTTTCCAAGTGTCTGCAATCACTGACAGGAAAGAACACATTAGTTCAGCTCAAGTGTAGAAGAACTTGCCACATTTATCTGCAGAGAATTATGCACAGGTGAGTCACGCACACTGTGCTCTTAAAGGGGCCCTATTCTGCTGATGTTCAGGTGTATATCAGTATGTAGTGTCTCTACTATGTAGTGTCTCTCTACTACGTCTCTGCGGAGATAAAGTAAATACATTAACGGAGATATCTACATTTAAATACAGCGATATCAAAAGAAAAAGTTTACATTAAAGTATTAGCACCAAGAGGCACAAGGTTAGTGTTAACTGTAATATAAAAATGTGTCCTGATTCGTTTATACTGTTTTACAACTTTGCTAACTATTTGCAGTTCACTTGTTTAATGGTATGCTAAAGTGATGCGAATATGGATGAAGCTTACATTTATTTGTTGTTTTGTGTCTTTGTATAGCTCTGACGTTGATTTTTGGAGTTTTCAATACATTTGAAATCATCAGTCAAGTGCACGACCATCTTTTGGAGGGATATGCTACACTTGGGGTGTTTCTCAATCGCAAGTACGCTTGCTTGGTAGCACATGTCTTCCGAGTCACTTCCTTCAGAAGCTAGGCAAGAATCCTTCCTGGCATTCGGAAAACGAAGAGTGGAACAGGCTAGCAAGTGTGCAGGTGTGCGTCATATGAGAGGCCCCGCCTTACATTTTCCGCCACAGATTTGGGGAAATTGGTCCGTGCGCAAAGCATTGTGGGGATTGTAAGGACGCGAAGTCTACCCATGTGCAGCCTCGAAATTTCCCCCAAACCAAGGACGCAGCCTCGTGGAATTCCAAGTATGCTGGACATTGGAACGGTCCTGCTGCGCCACTTGATGACGTAGCATCCTTGAAATATTGGCTTGGAAGCCAGTTTCCTCGAGATTGAGAAACGGCCTTGGTGTTCCGGTTTCCTGTTGTTAGCATTCCAGCTTCACAGTAGCATGCAGCTAGTATGTTCTTGTGTGTGTAGTTAAATGGAAAATTAAGTGTGGAGTTCCATACTACACACACCGCCTCCGACTCCCATTCATCGGCTCTACAACACGCACATTTTTCGATTAATCGTGCAGCCCTAATGTAGTGTCTCTACTAGGGCTGCCCCCAAATAGTCAATTAATCACTAGTCGACTAATTAAGTCTAAATCAGGCAATTTTTCATTTATCGATTAGTTGAAGAGAAAAATCAAATGTATATATAAAAAAAATAAAGAAAACATCCGTGCGCTGCATGTGCTATGACGCATCAGCTGAAAACCCTCAGACTTCATTCAGAGCGGAGCCTGGTCATTAAGTTAATTTGGTCGGGCAGGAAATCCAAAGTGTGGATCTTTCTGAGCGAGTAAAGACGAGCAAACTACGACGGCAAAAAGTCTCCTCCTGCACCCCATCTTCCTGAATGCCGGCTTCAAAACACAGAGCTTAATTATCCCGACGACAACATGTGTTACTTTCTCAGAATCGGAGGAAAACAGCAGCAGTAAGTCAGGCATAGCCTAGCTTTGTATCAACATATATAGACCTATATACAAACAAACAGACTCAAATTCAGTTTTTTTCCCAGGGCCATATGTGCACTAAACGCTGCTAATATTTAAATTATATAAGCCTTCCGTGCAATACGAGGGGAATCGTGCAATTTAATTTATTATTTATTTATGTACATATTCCCTATCATGTTTATTTAAGTCCCATTTCTTGTTTTTATAGTGTCTTGTTGTTTTTATATTGTCTTGTTGTTGCTGCGTGTTGGCACCTTGAGACCATTGTAATTTCGTTGTACCTGTACAATGACAAATTAAAAATCTATCTATCTATCTATAATATATAATCATTCTGACCTCAGAAAACGATAAAGCTTTAATTTCTTGATCAGGGAGTAATGCGGAGGGATTTTTGACATAAAGTGTTTTATAAATGAATGTATCTTTTAGGATAAGTGATAATATATGCTGTCATAAAAGCATATATGTTAAATGTGTCAGTGCTCACTACAGGTGTCAACATATTTAAATATGGACATAACACAGCTTACCCAGCTAGCGGGGAACGTTCTCACAACTTTGGCTAACGTTACCTACAGGTTCTAATAAGGTTTTAAAGAAACGTTTTAATCTGATGTTCAAAGAACCTTTTTAGGATGTTTATTTTTTCAAATAATGTTCCTATAAGGTTTAAGGTTAACTAAGACATAATGTTTTAACTGCAACATTCAGAGGATGTTTTGAGGATGTTATTGAGGCCTGAGATGACAGAAGGTTTTTTTTATAAAAATGTTCCTTTAATGTGATATGTTAACAAAGGTGGAACGTTTTGCCTGCAACATTCTAAGGATGTGTGTTGGATGTTGTTGGGTAACACATTACAGATGTTCTTTATAAAACGTTCCCTCAATGTTACATGATAACAAATAAAGAACATTCTCCAAGCAACATTCTGAAAATATTTTCAGGATGTTATGAGACCTGAGATGACAGAAAGTGTTTTATAAAATGTTCCTTTAATGTGATATGTTAACAAAGGTGGAACGTTTTGCCTGCAACATTCTAAGGATGTGTTTTGGACGTTGTTGGGTAAAGATGTTCTTTTATAGAACATTCCCTCAATGTTACATGATAACCAAAGAAGAACATTTCAAAAGCAACATTTGGATAATGTTTTCAGGAGGTTATTATTTTTTTATAAAATGTTCCTGTGATGCGAAATATTAACAGGGTCATGGTCAACGTCAGATTTATCTGTAGTGCTCTTTAAAAAACAAACTTGTAGCATTTGTTTGAAAAGGATGTTTAAAAGAAATCTGATGTCACCACATTTTCCTTTTTAGAAAAAAACAAGCACGTAATTCATGATATTGCATGTTTGCGTAGGCATGTCTGAGTTCCCAGCTAGACATTGTTGGTTATAAAAACATTGTGAGAATGTTACCATTCATTGTTCTAGGAATGGTTTCATCGAGAAGTTTTATTTTGGTTCCTAGAATGTACTTCTGAAAGGTAGGATAACGTTCTCTAAAAACATTCTTAAAATGTTTGGTGATAACATTGTTCGAACATTATACCCCAAGTGTTTTCGTTGTTTATGCACATATCTCTATTGTCATATGGATCGAATAACACTTAGAAAACCAAAGACAGACATATAGAAGAACGGACCGACTATCACTGCCCATCCCTGAAACCCCTGTTAGTGGGTTAGTGCACCCCCCCACCTGCCTGCTGGTCTGCTCTACACGGCTGGGAGCAATCTCCAATCAACCACACCTGCAACCTGCTCATCAGCCACACTATGACAACCTGCAGCCTGCACTCATTCCCTGCCGGATTGTTGCCGTGAACGGTTTGTTGCGTGCCGCTCTAGCTTTTTACCAGCATATTCTTTGACAACTTTGCCTGCTTTTGCCTCACACTGATTTTTGTGTCTCTCCCAGGAGGAATCCAAGGCCTTCCACACTCCCAAGACCAGCCAGGCCTCTCTACCCACCCTGGAACAACTGTTTCCCTCTGCCGCCATAACCAACCTCCACTCCCAGCTCCCCTTTTCTAATAAACAAATGTTACTTTCACCAGCTGATTCCGAGTCATCCTTTTACATGTGTTAATAGTAAAATAGTAAACTATCATAATCATCCTAATGACCACAGTGGTCAGTCCACTTACCCAGGAATTCTGAGTTGAACAATTACAGGAATATTATGTCTTTATGTTCTAATAATGTAAACATATTTTAGTAAATTGTTACCATAGAACATTTGCATAATTTCTTTCACATAAACCATGTTATCCTTCTCTAAAATAATAACATTCTGGCAACATAAAAAATCTAACTTGCAGCTGGAAATGTTTTAAGAACAGTAGGGCATAATGTTCAAACAATGTTATCAAAAACCTTTTAAGAATGTTTTTAGAGAATGTTATCCTACCTTTCAGAAGAACATTCTGGGAACCAAAATAAAAGCTTCTGCTGAAAACGTTTTATGAACAGTAGGGCATAATGTTCTAACAATGTTATCAGAAACATTTTAAGAATGTTTTTAGAGAACGTTATCCTCCCTTTCAGAAGAACATTCTCGGAACCAAAACAAAAGCTTCTGCTGAAAATGTTGTAAGAACAGTAGGGCATAATGTTCTAACAATGTTTTCAAAAACATTTGAAGAAGGTTGTCACCAAACATTTTAAGAATGTTTTTAGAGAACGTTATCCTACCTTTCAGAAGAACATTCTGGGAACCAAACAAAAACTTCCCGCTGAAAACGTTTTAAGAATAGGAGGGCATAATGTTCTAACAATGTTATCACCAAACATTTTAAGAATGTTTTTAGAGAACGTTATCCTACCTTTCAGAAGAACGTTCTGGGAACCAAACAAAAACTTCCCGCTGAAAACCTTCCGAGAACAATGACTGTAACATTCTCAGAATGTTTTTAGAACCAACATTTTCTAGCTGGGTTTGAAACTGAAACAAATTTGGGAGAAAAAAAAGAAAAGAAATATATATATATATATTTATCATAATGTATCATAAACGTGCGACGATTAGTCGACTAATCGCCTTAATTGACGACTATTGGTCGACTAGACTAGAAAAATCTTTAGTCGAGGGCAGCCCTAGTCTCTACTTTAAAGAGTCTTCTCCTGCTGATTTTCAGGAGTATGTAGTGTCTCTACTTTAAAGAGTCCTCTCCTGCTGATGTTCAGGTGTATATCAGTATGTAGTGTCTCTACTTTAAAGAGTCCTCTCCTGCTGATGTTCAGGTGTATATCAGTATGTAGTGTCTCTACTTTAAAGAGTCCTCTCCTGCTGATGTTCAGGTGTATATCAGTATCAATCAATCAATCAATCAGCTTTATTTAAAGAGACTCTTGGTCCATTATTAAAAAACATACAACATTAAAAAAGGCAGTTATACCAATGTTTCCACAGAGGTGACTGGTATCGTATAGCACTGAGACACGGATTTGAAAGCAGCATAATGACAGAGTTATGAGAAACATTCAATCGACAGATGAATTTGTACATCAGATTTCTCAATAGAGCATGGAAGGTGTTGACTCGTACGTTACAGAACATTTCACTTGCACTGCACCACCTTGGTTTTCTAAGCAGTATACGCATACAGTCATTATAAGCAACCTGGAGCTTCTTGAGGCTTGCCTTCTTAAACTTGACCCACAAGGGGGCAGTATAGAGAGGAGCACAATAAGCTCTAAAGAGGTTCACCTTAACCTTATCTGAACACCACGAGAATTTTCTAGCCAACATGTTAGCTTGTGCATATAAGACACGCCGCTGTCTATACATGTCATCATCATCAGCCATTTCATCTGTGATGATGTGTCCCAGATACTTAGTGTTACAGCAAACAGACAGCACCTGTCCTGACAGATAGAATGTTGGAAAACCAAGGGTCTTATCCCCTTTTGCTCTGCAGATCATTACAGCGCTCTTCTTAGCATTGTATTTAACATCAAATTTGACACCATAATCAGAACACACATTTAGCAACTGTTGAAATCCAGCACTGCTAGGAGAAACAATAGCCAAATCATCGGCATACATAAGATGGTTAACAATCACATTACCAATCACACATCCTGTTTTACAGACACGCAAATCATCTGATAGATCATTCATATAGATATTAAAAAGGCATGGTGAGAGGAGCCCCCCCTGGCGAACTCCATTACCAACACCAAATGGCGCCGAGACTGTATTCCCCCATTTGATCCGCATGCTCTGGTTGGCATACCAATAAGCCAGGATCCTAATTATACTGTTGGGCACACCCCTTTGTCTCAATTTTAAAAACAGTTTATGATGGTTAACTCGGTAAAAAGCCTTAGAGGCATCAATAAAACCAATCAGAACAGTGGAATTCTGTCTTCTATATGTTTCTACCATTTCCTTCAAAGCATAGATGCATAGCTCAGTACCATGCTTAGCCTTGAAGCCAAACTGGTTATCTGAGGTACATAAATAAGAACATAATCTATCTAACAAAATTCTTTCCAGGACTTTGGATAACACACTGGCTAGAGCAATTGGTCTATAATTATCCAAGCTCCCTACCTTACCCGCTTTGTCCTTAATGACAGGCACCAAAGTAACAGTCAACATGGAGTCTGGCAACACACCATGAGTCATGAGGCCGGTAAAACAAATGGCAAGAAGAACTGCAACCTTCGGGCTTGCCAGTTTAAGGTGCTCTGCAGTGATTCGGTCAGAGCCGCTTGCTTTATTATCAGCTAGCTGTGCAATTGCTCGATAAACCTCATTAGCTGTGATTCTTACTGTGTCACTTTTCATAACATTACCAACCTTGTAGGGGTCACTTTTAACACAATTAAGTATAGTAGAGTAATGTTGCCTCCACAACTCAGCTATGTTATCGGCTCCAGATACTCCCTCTATGGTACACGGTAACGACGTACTGGCCCTGTTCAGAGCTCTCACCTCCTTCCAGAAGCCAGTCACATCATTATGAAGGAGCTTTTCAGCCATAGAATCCGCTCTCAATGTTTGTGCATGTTTGTTGACATAACGAACTGCATAGTTATACCTAGCATTTGTCAGCTTTTTGAGCTCCAGGACAGGCCCCTCTCTGGGCCTTCCTGCCCGGACCCAGGCCCCAAAAGCATTCTTAGCTTCAGCATATTGATCAGCCACATGTTTATTCCACCCTGGCTTGACGTTGTGTCTCTTCCCAGAGTAGGAATAGCACGGTCTACTGGCTTCACATACAGCTCCCACAATACAATCATACATGTTACAGAGGTCTTCACGGTGAGAGCTTTCATTACAACCCACATCAACACACAAAGTTGCTGCTTTGGGTAGATATACATCACTCAATAGGACATCAGTTCTCCCATAGTACAATAGCCTATCCTCATTTGTGAGCTTGGACCAGTCCACTTTAGTGTTACAGGCATTTTTAACCTCCTGAGACATCTCAGGTAGACTATCATAATCTAGTGACATTACAAAAGGAATGTGATCAGCCATTGATGCCTCATACACAATCTCAATTGATCTCAAAATGTCATGGGCATTAGCAGTGCTTATGCAATGGTCAAGCCATGAAGTTGTGTGCCAGGCCTCGCTTATATATGAATAGCTATCTGTAGGCAGAAGTATTTGGCTTGATAAAATAAGATTGTTATCATCACAGAACTGTAGCATATGCTTAGCAAACAAGGAACTTTTGTCTGATATGTCAGCATTCATATCACCCACTACATAAACACTGGTGGAATGATTATCAGCAATAAAAGAATGTATAAAAGCAAGTCTGTGCAGGTATTCATCTTCATTATACTGTGACTCATACGGTGTATATACATTGAGAATACTAAACTCCTTGTTATTCATTTTGATCTGCACAGCAATACACCAGTCAACTTCAAGCCTGATGACATTAATGACAGCGTCCAGCTTTTTGTGCCACAGGATAGCCACGCCCCCTGCTATCCTTCCTCTTACTATTCCCAGAGATAGGTCCGTAGTAGACTCACCAGCCCCGTGAAAATTGTCATTAAGAGAGTTCAACTTTCCCAAATCCTGCTTTGGTAAAAAAGTTTCTTGCAAGCATAGAATGTCACAGTTTTGTAGCAAGTTGTCCACCACTGCACGTCGGATCCTATCAGCAGCGCTGTTCCCCAGGCGCAGCCCGCGACAGTTAAATGATCCAACCCGCATAAAGTTTAGCTATGCAGTACAGCCGTAGCCCCATTCAGTACCCTTGCCCCAGAAAAAGGTCTAGCTCTGCTAGCCCCCATCACCTCCGTTTTACGTGGTTCATAATATCGCCTCACAACCGAGCCTTCAGGCCAGAGTTCTGGGTTAAACATCTCCGCAACTTCCTTGCACTCAGCACACACTTTAAATGAGCTATATCTGTTGCTCGCAGTGTCAATACGCTGACAGTTAACGTCACGGCAAAGTTTTTCACTTAGATATTCGGACAGTGTCTCAGCATCAAGGTCTGGCGAGAATTTGGTAGCAAAAACACTCACCAACTTCATACGGACCACTTTTATATTCCCTTGTGCAGCAGTGCCAACAATAGGCTTAGGCATCCTCCGTTCAGGTTTCCCAACAAGTTGTTTAGATAAGGCAGACTGGCCCTCGGCCTTATTCCTCCGACCTCGGCCCTGTTTCACAACTTCACTCCATATCTGCGAATCCACCGTAGTTCCTCCAGGCCTCTCACAGACACTCACGGTCCCTGATGCAGCTACTGGGTCAACACAGCTGGGATGTCCATCAGCAGAAGAGCCGGGGGGGCTTGTATCCTTCACCGACACGGCACCATCCTGGCCATCACCCTGAGCGTTCCCACAGGCGGTTTCAGCGTCACTCGGTACAGCCAGTCCTCCACCATGACTCGGCTCCAACTGGCGTTCCACGGTAGCAACCCTGCTGTCCATGGTCGCAGCTACAGCACGCAGGTCCTCGCCGATCTCTGCCTGAACTTCCACTACGTGTCTCAACGCGCAAACCTCGCTGTGCAGTCGCTCCATCCTGCCCAGCAGGTTGGACACATCCAGGTTATTAAATGTAACTGGCGGCAGCTCATCCAGGTAGTGGGAAACAAAACTGGGGATGTTTTCCCCACACTCATTCAGCTTTGCTAGACAGCTTTTTATGTTGTTTGCATCCTTCTGGTTGCCTCTAAAGGTCACACACCGCTGCTTAGTTTCAGGACATAGCTCAAACAACGTCTTTTTGGAAGTCTCGATCCACTCGGAATCGAATGTGTTGGAAGCTATAAGGACTAGCTCATCCTGGGTCATAGTTTTAATTTTAACCGCCAGGAAGTTCAGCAACTCATCCTCTACAATAACCAGGCCGTCCACAGTCCTGTATACTGTAGGTTTCAGTCGAGGCCGGTGGTTTGTACCAGGAGCCTCCGAGCCACGACACACACCATCAGCCATCTTGTTTGACTGTTTGTCTCTGTATGTAGTGTCTCTACTTTAAAGAGTCCTCTCCTGCTGATGTTCAGGTGTATATCAGTATGTAGTGTCTCTACTTTAAAGAGTCCTCTCCTGCTGATGTTCAGGTGTATATCAGTAAGTAGTGTCTCTACTGTGACATGTCTCCATGCTTTAATGTTCAAAAAGCTCTTTATTTTTCTCATACTACAGGGCTCAACGCTAACTTTTAAAAGTGGTTGCCAGGCTATCGTGGACAATAACGCCCGACTCGCCGGCTTTGCCCGCCTCGCCCACGGAGGCGGAGCAGCCGCAGCCGTCTTCGTTGCCCCAAACACCGCCACCCCTCAGCGGCCCGCAAGTGCCAGAGGACCTCGGCAAAACAGAGCCTGCCCAGGCATATTTAAAAAAAAGTACCCAACTCGCCTGTACTCATTTTGCAGCTCATGGTTTCAAAACAGAGATTGGCTGTAATATTCATGTAAAAAAGATGCCATCTTCCGCTATGCATGTAGACATTTCGGTTCAAGTAAGTCAGATGCCTTCACCACAACTGGCTACAACAACTGGCGCCATGCTCTTATAGGCTACGTGATAAGGGACTGGGAAGGCATGAATCAAGCAAAGAGCACATGCATCCATAGATCTCTTAATGTTGCTCTCAAAGTGCACCAGATTGATGCTTTTAACTTCAATATTTAAAAAAAAAATCTTCCCGGGGGAGCATGCCCCCGGACCTCCCTATAGGAGGTGAGGACCCTCCTAGAGGAGGTGAGGAACCCCCTAGAGGGTGTTAGGTCCACTCCCCACTTATAAAAATAGCACTTTACCACTGCACCCTCTCTAATCTCAGATGCACCCTGAGTCATTTAGTTCTGGAACCGGGCCTGCCGCCACACACGGTTGCCAAGCAGCGCTTATTGTTGTTTAGGCTGGCCACTCATGTGTCGCGAGTGTTGACAGGGGGAACTGTTAGCGCCGGAACCTCGCAATGGCTGTGGAGCGCATTTGCGCCACATTTGGGCCTAAGATGAGGTTTGAGTCTGCGTGATCTGCGTGTAGGGAGGGGCAGCAGCCATATCATTAGCTAGAACTAGCTAGATCTGATGGATTTTGACATAAACGTGAGTGAAGTATAACCGGACGCAAGAGAGAGAGATCAGCACCTGCAGCTCTGCCCGCTGTGAGGGACCGGTGAGCGGGGCAAAACACACCTTTAGACGTCACCTAACACATTTAGCTATGGCACTGGCGTATATATATATATACATTGAATTATTCAATTTGATAATATGTAATCAACTTAGGCATCCCTCCCAAAATTTTTTAAATATTCATAACTCATATTCGAATACCTGAATAATTATTCGAATACCTGAATAATTTCGAATATTCTAATATTCGATTAATTTTATCCAAAGCGACGTACATTCGACCAGGAAGATACAACCTTGAAGAAAACAGAATCATATAAGTACATCAGGTTTCATATAGCCAAAACATTTCAAGTGCTACTCAACTGGCTTATAGATAAGCCAGTCCTTTATTAGTATATAAGTGCTCTGTTAGTAATTCTTTGTTAGTAATTCTATCGCTCGAAATGGAGTCGAAAGAGATGAGTTTTCAGCCTGCGCCGGAAGACGTGCAAGCTATCTGCTGTCCTGAGTTCAATGGGGAGCTCATTCCACCATTTAGGGGCCAGGATAGCAAACCCACGTGTTTTTGCTGATGGGAACTTTGGTCCCCCTCGCAGCGCGGGTGCAGCGAGCCGTTTGGCCGATGCAGAGCGAAGTGCACGTACTGGGGTGTACGGTTTAACCATGTTCTGGATGTGCATGGTACGCAAGTACCAGTGTTTTGAAGTGGATTCTAGCAGTTACTGGAAGCCAGTGAAGGGAGCGGAGGAGCGGTGTGGTGTGGGAACATTTCGGAAGGTTGAAGACCAGCCGAGCCGCTGCATTCTGGATGAGCTGCAGAGGTCGGATGGCACATGCAGGTAGGCCAGCCAGGAGGGAGTTGCAGTAGTCTAGGCGTGAGATGACGAGTGCCTGGACCAGAACCTGCGTGGCTTTCTGGGTCAGCTGGGGACGTATCCTCCTGATGTTGTAAAGAGTGTATCTGCAGCAGCGGGTTGTAGCAGCGATGTTTGCAGTGAAGGACAGTTTGTTATCTAGGATCACACCCAGATTCCTTGCAGTCTGAGTCGGGGAAACAACAGAGGTGCCGATGTTGATTGTTAGGTCAAGAGTGGGACAATCTTTTCCCGGAAGGAAAAGCAGTTCAGTCTTGTCAAGGTTGAGCTTGAGGTGGTGAGCAGACATCCACTGAGAGATGTCAGCTAGACAAGCAGAGATGCGTGCGACGACCTGGATCTCTGAGCGGGGAAAGGACAGAATTAATTGGGTGTCGTCAGCGTAACAGTGGTATGAAAAACCATGCAGGCTAATGACAGATCAGAGCGAGTTTGTGTACAGAGAGAAGAGGAGGGGACCGAGAACAGAGCCCTGAGGGACCCCTGTGGTTAACTGACAAGGGTCGGACTCGGACCCTCTCCAAGTTACCCTGTAGGTGCGGTCTTTGAGGTATGAGGAGAGGAGGGAAAGGGCAGTGCCTGAAACTGCCTGAAGTTCTTGGAGAGTGTGAAGGAGGATCTGATGGTTCACCGTGTCGAATGCAGCAGACAGGTCCAGAAGGATGATGACAGAGGAGAGGGATGCTGCTTTAGCAGCGTGCAGTTCCTCAGAGACAGCTAGGAGAGCAGTTTCTGTGGAGTGACCTGCCTTGAAACCAGACTGGTGTGGATCCAGAAGGTTGTTCTGATGGAGATAACAGGAGAGTTGTTTAAAGACAGCGCGTTCAAGTGATTTAGACAGGAACGGGAGGAGAGAGACCGGCCTGTAGTTTATAACATCAGACGTTTCTTTAGGAGAGGGTTTACTCTTGCCTCCTTGAGACTGTTTGGAAAGTCACCAGAAGTTAGAGAAGTGTTGATGAAATGGGTGAGAAACGTTAGAATATCAGGAGCGATAGTCTGAAGGAGGTTTGAAGGGATAGGGTCCAGAGGGCAGGTGGTAGGACGGGCAGAGGTAATGAGGGTAAGAACCTCACTAGGAGAGAGAGGGGAGAAGGAGGTTAGTGTGTGGGTGAGAGGGGGGTCTGGTGACCCAGCGGTGAGTGATGGTGAGTCAGGAAAAGAGGAGCGAATATCATCAACCTTTTTTTCAAAGTGGTTAACAAAGTCGCTTGGGAGAAGGGAGGATGGGGAAGGGGCTTTAGGGGGGTCCAAGAGGGTGGAGAAGATGGAGAATAGTTTTTTGGGATTGGAATAGGAAGATTGGTTCCCATCCCTAGTACAACCATGGATGTATAATAAGAACTGGATACAGCGCCGGAGGCGGGATCTCGTTCATTCCTATGAGAGCTGCTCATTGGCCGGACATTTTCGAGAGCAAACATCACAAATTATTACCTGCCTCGCTGTCAGAGCAGGAGTACCCGTATGTGCGCTCAAAGTGCATGCGCAGTTGAGTTTTCCCTTAAAGGAGCAGTAGGTAAGTTTGAGAAACCGCCTCGAGTGCACAAAAATTCCAAAGTACACAACCGAAAAGAATCCGCCCCTTCCTTCAGACTTCATACAGAGCACCTCCTCCAACAGACATGAACGCGCACAAGATCATGATAATGAATGTAAAAGATATGTATAACACAGTTATTGTCAGTGCTTATATTTTTGAAGCTAGCATGTTTGTTTTGTGAAAATGTATTACAAATGTTACGTCTGGCTAGCTGTAACGTTACATATCAGCTCGGTGTGCTCCGTAAATAGTCGCCATAGTTGAAAAGCAACTCCGATATTGACTCTGACTTCTCCTAGTTTCCACTTTCTTTTTCTTCATAATTTGCTCCATTACAGTTTTTCTTTTGCGACCGGTAGACGATGTTGAAGAAAACTCTGCCATGAAAGAGTTGCAGCGGCTGCTGCTGCTGGCGACTGAGCAACAGCTGACGGGAAACACGCCCAATGACTGCACGAGTGTGTGTGTGTGTGTGTGTGTGTGTGTGTGTGTGTGTGTGTGTGTGCACGAGATTGAAGGCTGACAGACAGGTCGGCCAACCAGTTATTTTAGCCGGCCCGGCTAAAATAATTGGTCGTAGTTTTTACAGTATTACGGCTTCCACAGATGAATTTTTTTTATGGATTTTTTTTCAAAGCACTTAGAATATGCATTGCTATCAGGATATTAAGAGCATTCCATGGAATATAACAAAAAGTGTATCTCGAGCCGGTTTCTCAAACTTACCTACCCCTCCTTTAAGCCCGAGAGAAAATACATCTGGATTCGGTTTTTAGTGCATTTTACAACTTTAGTGAAAGAGAGTAAGACCCTCTGGAGGGAACACAGGGATTTTAGCCTCTGCAGACCATTTACATTCACTAAAACCTATAGAACACACTACAGGAGAGGGAAAAGAAACTAAAAAAAGCAGAATAGGAAATCTTTAAGTAAAAAATAATAATATTGCATATATCAAAAGGGGCAGATATGCTCCTACAATGCTCATAAATGTTTTTACAAATGCACTTGAAGATACATTTTCATTTAATCATCAATTTAAAACTAGTTACTGTCATGTATGCACCTAATGAAACATTTGTCAGTCAACAGTTATTATTATCTCTTATTCATTGCATTTCAATTTGAATACAAATAATGGCAAGGTGCACACTTGTATATATAGTGTCCTATGTTTGTCCATTTGGTTTTAGTTGGTCTTCTACAGTGTATTATAACTTATTCATTGCATGTTATTAATTATATGTAATGTATTATATAAATTCTCTGCAGATATGAATTTTTCTGATGTTGAAATGTATATATTTACTGTTATTATTACTACCGTTTATGTTTGTTTTTAGATTTTAATGTATTATTTTTTAACTCACTAATGCCTTGTGAACATGTTGCTATAACAGTTGTCCAATTTGGGATCAACAAAGAATCTAATCTCTTCTCTGTTAGACATCTGTAATAAAGGGCTGCACACACAGCTGTGCAAACAGTGTGTTCAGCAGGCACACACAGCAGAAGGAATATCACCTCTAATACCCCCAACACTCAGACTGCTCTCTGAAGCCGGCTCATGCAGGTATGAAGGCTCTCAGTGTGTGTGAGAGCCGTCTGCATTAACACAGCGGCTGACAGGAGTCCTCCAGACCTCCATGAGTTGTAATTATTCACAAGTGTGCTTAATTGAACAGAACTGGGGCAGGTCGAAGAGCTATGGTGAGGTAGATAACAAAGATGCATTCAACCCCCCCGTCCCGTCCCTGTGCCATCTGCCTGATTAGAAGAGATTTGGAAAGTGTGCCAGAGGTGTGGCTGGGTCATGCGAGGAGATGATGGAGATCTCTGAGATGGGTGATGTCACATGATCCCTGATACACATGCTCGCTCAATACAACATCTGTATGAACGAATGTATCTTTTAGGATAAGTGATAATATATGCTGTCATAAAAGCATATATGTTAAATGTGTCAGTGCTCACTACAGGTGTCAACATATTTAAATATGGACATAACACAGCTTACCCAGCTAGCGGGGAACGTTCTCACAACTTTGGCTAACGTTACCTACAGGTTCTAATAAGGTTTTAAAGAAACGTTTTAATCTCATGTTCAAAGAACCTTTGTAGGATGTTTATTTTTTCAAATAATGTTCCTATAAGGTTTAAGGTTAACTAAGACATAACGTTTTAACTGCAACATTCAGAGGATGTTTTGAGGATGTTATTGAGGCCTGAGATGACAGAAAGTTTTTTTATAAAACGTTCCTTTAATGTGATATGTTAACAAAGGTGGAACGTTTTGCCTGCA
>CALSBZ010036949.1:52806-63510 GCA_943591055.1 Gobionotothen gibberifrons | reverse complement strand
GGGTAACACATTAAAGATGTTCTTTATAAAACGTTCCCTCAATGTTACATGATAACAAATGAAGAACATTCTCCAAGCAACATTCTGAAAATGTTTTCAGGATGTCATTCTTTTTTTATAAAACGTTCCTGTTATGGCAAATATTAACACGGTCATGGTCAATGTCAGATTTATTTCTAGAGCACTTTAAAAAACAAACTTGTTGCATTTGTTTGAAAAGGATGTTTTAAAAGAAATCTGATGTCACCATATTTTCCTTTTGAAAAAAACAAACAAGCACGTAATTCATGATAAGCTGTAAGCAGATATTGCATGTTTGCGGTGGCATGTGTGAGTTCCCAGCTAGAAATGTTTGTTCTAGGAATGTTTTCAGCGGGAAGTTTTAGTTTCGTTCCCAGAATGTTCTTCTGAAAGGTAGGGTAACGTTCTTTAAAAACATTCTTGAAATGTTTGGTGATAACCTTCTTAAGATGTTTTTGATAACCTTCTTAAGATGTTTTTGATAACATTATGCCCTACTGTTCTTAAAACGTTTTCAGCAGGACGTTTTAGTTTGGTTCCCAGAATGTTCTTCTGAAAGGTAGGGTAACGTTCTTTAAAAACATTCTGGAAATGTTTGTGATAACCTTCTTAAGATGTTTCTGATAACCTTCTTAAGATGTTTTTGATAACCTTCTTAAGATGTTTTTGATAACATTGTTAGAACATTATGCCCTACTGTTCTTAAAACGTTTTCAGCAGGACGTTATATTTTGGTTCCCAGAATGTTCTTCTGAAAAGTAGGATAACGTTCTCTAAAAACATTCTTAACATTTTTGGTGATAACTTTCTTCAGATGTATGAGCGCATTGAGACAATGAATAGGACGTATAAAAACGAATTTATGCATGCCAATATTCACTCACATGCACTTATGATCACACTAAGGTATGTAGGCCCACAGTATTCATAATATCATTAGTGTAAAATATCCGAAAATAATCACACTTCTTTCTGACTATAAAGGTTGTGTGTATCTGGCCGTGTGTGGTTTCTGAGGGCTGCGTATACAGTAAACAGTGTCCGCTGTTTATGCATATTGGATAAAATCGTTATTGCACCCTTTAGATTTGAGACCGACAGACATATAGAGGAACGGACCGACTGTCACTGCCCATCCCTGAAACCCCTGTTAGTGTTTGTATGTGTTTGTTTCTACTGTGTGTCTCTCTCTCTGCCTGCTGGTCTGCTCGACACGGTTGGAAGCAATCTCCAATCAACCACACCTGCAACCTGCTCATCGGCCACACCATGAAAACTTGCAGCCTGCACTCATTCCCTGCCGGATTGTTGCCGTGAACGGTTTGTTGCGTGCCGCTCTAGCTTTTTAACAGCATATTCTTTGACAAATTTGCCTGCTTTTGCCTCACACTCATTCTTATGTCTCTCCCAGGAGGAATCCAAGGCCTTCCACATTCCCAAGACCAGCCAGGCCTCTCCACCCTGGAACAACTGTTTCCCACTGCCGCCATAACCAACCTCCACTCCCAGCTCCCCTTTTCTAATAAAAAAATGTTACTTTCACCAACTGATGAATAGTAGGGCATAATGTTCTAACAATGTTATCAAAAACATTTAAAAAAGTTTATTACCAAGCATTTTAAGAATGTTTTTAGAGAAAGTTATCCTACCTTTCAGAAGAACATTCTGGGAACCAAAATAAAACATCCCGCTTATAACGTTTTAAGAACAGTAGGGCATAATGTTCTAACAATGTTATCGAAAACATCTTAAGAAGGTTATCAAAAACATTTAAAAAAGGTTATCACCAAACATTTTAAGAATGTTTTTAGAGAACGTTATCCTACCTTTCAGAAGAACGTTCTGGAAACCAAAAGAAAACTTCCCGCTGAAAACATTCCTAGAACAATGAATGTAACATTCTCAGAATGTTTTTAGAACCAACAATTTCTAGCTGGGTATATTGCAGGCAACTTAAAGGCCTCCTACAGTATATAGCTATATCTCTCTTTTTTTCAAAGATGTCTGAATGAAAGACACTGCAGTGAACTCTAGTAATTCTAGAATATTTGAATAAACGGATGTTAATATCAAGAGGTATTCAGTGTCGATTAAACCAGGGGTTCCCAACCCCCGGTCCGCGGACCGGTACCGGGCCGCGGAGGTGTTACTGCCGGGCCGCGAAATAGCTGTGAGTTTATCGTTAATCTTAATCTCGATGTAGTGCTAAATGCTGTGTGTGCACCGGAACGAACGACACTATCATAATATCTTCTGAAAACAAATGCCAGTGTCACACAGACACACACACACACACACACACACACACACACACACACACACACACACCCTGGCGACCGGACATCTCCTTCATAATGCGCCTTCTCCTCGTTTCCAGCATTCACTGGATCATCCGTAAATCATACAAACACAACCAAAACGTTGATGTATCTGTTTTCCCGTTTTGGTTTAAAAACTGAATAACGTCGTTTTTTTGGTTTTCCGTTTTTCCGAATAACGACATCGGTTCTTTTTTAAACGTTGCTAATATGTTTTGGATGCATATTGTTCTAGTATTTGTTCAGGCTGTTACATACAATTAGCCCCTGTTGCTACCTGCTGGTGGTGAGTAAATATTAAAATCAGTTAAAGTTGACAAACGTTCCGCGATTTTTTTTTAATGGGTCTGCCGGTCCTTGGCACAATAAAGGTTGGGAACCCCTGGATTAAACCATGGACAGTATACAGCCCTAACCGTACATACTTGAAAACATAGAAACAGGTCCATTGATCAGAAACCTCCACAGTGTATGTCACACTGAAACACCTTCTGTTATGAGCTGTCAGAACATCAACGTGCATCCATCTTAATGATCCATTGTCGCCCGTTTATTTAAAGGGGACCTATCATGCAAAATGCACTTTTGTACGTCTTTTATACATGAATATGTGTCCCCGGTGTGTCAGGGAAATCACCAAAGCCTCATCCCAATACCCCTCCTCGACTCCTCTCCTCCCCTCCTCCGGGACTTGACCCGGAAATCGATCAAGACACGCCATGTTGAAGGACGTCCCAATAGCTGAAATGCACACGGAGGAGTCGAGGAGGGGTGAGGGAGGAGGGGTGCGGGAGGAGGGGTGCGGGAGGAGACCAAAGGGAGGATACACACGAGCAGACCACGCGGAAGTGTTTTCACTACTCGCGTATAAAAGCCCCGCCCCCACCTTCACAGCTGGTCCATTTCAACAGAGGAAAACCGACAACTGGAAAATGTGCTCACAGCTCCGTGGGAATTATCATGTGCAATTCATTTCTAAAAGGCTTTCACATTACTATCATTATATTTTTATTTAAATGTAGGCTACATTTGACACCAAAACGGAACACAAAAGCAGGACCAACCATCATACATTGAATTCCTTGACTAACAAGAGAAAGATTCATTCATTTAAATAGATATTTAACCACAAATGGGCCGGTTCTAAAGGGTTATTCAGTTAAGCCCAATGAGAGGGGATACAGCTGTGTACATGTCATCATTAACAGACGTCGTTTAAGAGTGACGTTTGAGTGAACGAGGACGTCCCAATTAATACCTGAGGACTCCTCTGTCCTCGCGTCACCTCCTCGTGTCTCTTGCTCGCATCTTACGGAGGCGGAGCTAAGACGCAAGGAAGGGAAGCGAGTGAGGGAAAGGAGGAGTCGAGGAGGGGTATTGAGATGAGGCTCAAGTGTCAGAAAACACAACCCTCTCTCTTTTCCTCAATACCCAAATCTCTAAAAACGGGGCTGCAACGGAGCTGATACAGACTGATCCAGATTTGAAATATCTCTGACGTCAGAAACGAGGAGCTCCGCCTATATGGGCAACTCTCCACCTATCAGGAGGAGACAGCCACGGCCATTGCCGTACGAAAGCGCTGGAAACGCTGTAGTACATATGCCAGGCCTGTAGGTGGCGCTGTAGTCTGTCACAAAAGCAGCAAAGAAGACTTCTCACAGATTCAGCCCTTGCAAAAACAGGGCTAAAAAAGAGCAAATAGAGCGAAATGAGGCAAGGCTAAAATGCATGATCTGTTTGGTATTTTGAAAAAAGAAATTAGCAGACATGTTTTATATAGGTATGGCCCTACAATATATTATTCAAATATAGCATGATAGGTCCACTTTAACACTAGAACCGCCAGAGATTTTTTATACCTATAACCGCCACCGGGGTCAAATTGACCCCGAATTATAATGCATTGTTTTTCAAGGTAAAATGTTCTTTTATTGATAAACAAGGTATTTTGTCGGCTGTACATCAATGCCGACCAGAGGTTGCGCTAGATTTTTTAGAGGGGGGGGGGGAGATCACGGAGAGAGAGAGAGGACTGTCACCTCGCGGGTAGTGTGCACAGTATATATATATATATCTATCTATCTATCTATAACTATCTATCTCTCTCTCTCTATCACTCTCTCTCTCTATCTATAACTATCTATCTATCTATCTATCTATCTCTCTCTCTATCTCTCAATCTATAAGGAACCGCAGTAGACAAAAGGCGTTGCTATAGCAACACGTCATGTTTACGTGCGAAAAGGGGTGGGGTCAATATGACCCCGCTTGGCGGAAATAGGTATAAATGGAATTCTTTTTGGCGATTTCTTCAATCTGACTTCATATTGACCATTTTTAACAACAGAGGGTGCTATATAACACACTTTCAGGAAAAGTCACGGACTGGGAGACTTTAATATTTTATTGAAAAAAAGTTACATACAATATAAAACAGCTCGGGGTCAAATTGACCCCGTTGGCGGTTCTAGTGTTAAAGAAAAACGAAGCACAAAGTACAACTTTTAACAAAAGTTGTGAAGCCCTACTGCGCATTACGGATGGCTCGTACCGTGCGTAGTTCACTGTGCGGTTGAACGTTGTTTGCCCTTCCATTCAGTGTGTACAGTTCACCTGTCCTAAATTATAGGGCCAAAACTAGGGATGCACCGAATATTCGGCCACCGAAAATTATCGGCCGAAAATGGTTAAAAAGGACCTTTCGGCTTTCGGCCGAAAGGGTTTTAGCACCGAAAAAATATCACCGAATGTCAGAGAACAGGGTTACGTTGGTAACCTAACGTGTTGTTGTGATGACGTAATCAAAACATGGCGACAAGCACGGCGCGCGACCATGCTCACGGCTCACAGCCAACATGTCTGCCGCTTGGAGATATTTCAAAATATCAGAGAAAGAGGCGCGGATTGCGATTTGTAAAACGTGTTCAGCTGACATTTCTCGAGGGGGTGTAACTGCAAAACTTTCACCACTTCGGGATTACTCCACCACTTGAAATCAAAACACCCGGACAAATATGCGGAGTATGCTCAAATCACTAGCGCACAGAAAAAAAAAGTCCTTCCCAGCACCCCGACTCCTTCTGTGGCGGACCTTTTTGAAAAGGTTCCTTTTCCTTAATAAGTAGACAAGGCTGGCTTATCATAGGCTTATCATAAGCTTATCTAGTTCTACTCTATACCCACTTTCCTGAACAATTTGCATTGTGAGTTATAATTCACCATCTCAGGTTATCATTAGGGGGAAATGACAGCAGCACAGTGTTCAATATATTGTACTTTCGGTATCTAAATGATACAATGTTGTTTACATTGCTCATGAGGACAGACCACCTTATTTGCAGATTCTTGAAATTGTATTTAATTTAATTTGTAATTGATTGTGGATTTTGTATCCAGTTTTCACTTTATGTATCTTTATACAATGTTTACTACTTTGCTTATGAGGACAGACAGCCTTATTTACAGATTCTTGAAATTATATTGTAATTTCATTTGTAAATAGTTACATTCATGTGGATTTATCCAGTTTGCACATTTGTATGCATGCACTTATAGGTGCATTTGTTGTTGTTGAAGGCCTGGCTGTTACAGTCTTTATTTACACTATTTTGTTGTAGGCCTACTGGCCTAGATGTTTATGCAGTTTTAAAGCACCGTGGCTTTGTTCTGAATGCACTTTGTTGTAGTTATCCTACAGAGAAAAGAAAATGCACTTGACTTGGAATTAATGTACTGTATGCATTCAAAAGTGCTGAATAAATGTTTTATAGACCCATAATAGTGATTATTATTTAAGTTAAGTTTTGCCATAATCATGTCTTTTTCCATAATCAGGTAGCTGAACAACATTGGTAAAAAATGTATACATTATATATATATATATATTTCTATTCGGCCTTTCGGCATTCGGTTTACGGCCAACTGTTTCCTATTTTCGGTATCGGTTTCGGCCAAGAATTTCCCATTCGGTGCACCCCTAGCCAAAACCACACCTACAGTCACTATAATTCATCGATACACAGGGAAATCTAAAACATCCTTCAACATCAAATTATAATCATTTAAACTTGTATTTATTCTATAATGAAGCAACTGTCACACAAACCAATTTCCCCCTGGGATTAGTAAAGTGTTTCTGATTAAAAAAATAATCAACAGATTTGTATATGTATATATTTACTGTTTAAATCTTCTTCTTCTTCTTTATGGTTGTTTTTATTTTTAATTGTATTATATATTAAGTCATTTACAATGCCTTGTAACCATGCTGCTGTGGCAAAATAATTCCAACAATAATTTCAATTAAATAGTGCATATCTAATCTCATCTCATCTATACTCTGTCAAGACATCTCTAATAAAAGGCTGCACATACTGGTCCCTGTGAGGAGCCTCTGAATGATACAGCCACAGCTGCAACAAATCTTATAAATATGCAAAATGGCTTCAACAGCGTCCACAACAACGAGACAAAGAGAAACAGTTTGTCTGACTGAAGCAGCACATGAGCTCAGAGGTGAGTTAGTGAGACAGATGTCTGATCTGTCTGCCTAAATCACCAGCTTCCTCTATCCTGCCCCCACTAGGGGTCACTGTGGCTCTGCTCCCTCTCCCCCTCCCACTCACCCGCTCCCAGCTGCTGGCGGAGGATGGCTGCATTCCTCTGCAGGGGGGAAGCGGATGACTTGGCCACGGAGGAGATGGTGGTGGAGGAGATGGAGGGGAGGAGGCCGGGCTGGGCCTGCTGAGGCACCCGCTGCCTCCCCTGCCCTGCCCTCTGACCCCCTGCCAGCCCCTGTTCAGGCTCCAAGGTGGCCCTGCCCCCTGCGCCCCCCCCCAGCGCCGTGTTGGTGTTCCTCAGCGGCCAGCGGTTCTGGATGTGTGACACTGCCTCCTCGGCCACCATACCGTCCCCCAGCGACACGTGCAGCATGGCGTGAACCGTAAAGTCCTGAGACTCGTCCGCCCACAGGTCCGACACGCGGCACTCGTACACCCCCTCCTCCTCCTTCTTTACCTTGGAGAGGCTGAGGCGGTGGGAGATGGCGCTGCCCTGGACACGCACGGTCTGGATACAGGCAGAGGAAGAAGGAAACACTGAAATGTGGCAACGTCAGCTATATTCATGTCCAACGCTAGCTTTTTACTTCTGGCGATTGCATTTACGCTTCAAAAATCATACAATATGTGGAGATTTAAATATATAGATGCAGGGATTTTTTTTTTACAGAAAAGAGTATCTGGTTGAAATAACCCAAATAAATTAGGTAATTTCAGCCCTGAAATACTGAATAGAAAATAACGTCATGGTTATTTTTAAACACCGCAATAATAATGGTTTATTTCAATATTTGGTAGAATAACCCTGATCTGTCGGCCCCTTGCTCTTGGCTTATCCTGCTGAACAAAACATGTAAGTATCATAAACGTGTTTCCCACAGAGCTTGTTTTTTTAAGCAATATTCTGAAATCCAATGGAAAAATCCCATTACTTTTGGTAAAGGGAGCCCTGTGATGCTAACTTTAGAGTTGGCCTACAAACTACGTCATCACTGCACCAAAACACGTAACCAAGGCTGAGCCTGCCACAGCCTGTTGACATAATCCTGACATTAAGAAAGGCTGACGCTGGGTCGGCATGAGACTAAAGTCCTGGGTGAATAGTGACAAAAAAGAATTAGAAAAATATGCATAATAATCATCTCTTTAACTTCTAATACGCCAAGATCAATATTTCATTAACAGGAATGCTTAGATGTTTATTTCTCATTAAAGAGAACACAAAAGTCAGAGCTACTACCCTCAGAATGGGATTTAGCCTGAACATATATGAATTAATATGAACATCATTTATCCAATCATAGTCCTTGAAAAAACACTTGAGTGTGTGCAGTCAGGAGAGTGGACACTTACACTTATTTTGGTGGCTTCCCTTGGAACGACCTGAAACAAGAAAGCATTGTAAATCACATGTATTGAAACAGGTCCACCAATCAACAGGGCATTAGCTGTTGCATTATTAAAAGATTCACATTATTAGCAACATTAACATGTGTTGTGTTTTTCATTTAGTGCAGAGAGCATACAGCGTGAGCAGAGCTGGCTGCGTACATTTCTCAAAGACGCCATTGATAACCTCTCTCTCTCTCTCTCTTCCTACCCCCGCTGAATGTCTTAATGTGCTTAAACCGCAGAGGAAAACGCTGCGGATGTGATTGTCCCTGACTCCTCTGACAACTGAGAAAGACTGATTTGTGATGCTGGAGGGAAAAGAAATTCCCCCTGCCACAATATTCTATCATGGCGGTTTAATGCAGTGGACCTGAGAGGAATGTAATGGTGTTGATAACCAACAAGTTCCCTTTCAGCAGCCAGAGAGCCATCGCCACAGAGGGAATGCTCAGGATTCATTGACAAATGCATCGCTTTCAAACACTGGGATCCTTACTTAAAAAAATAGGAAACTCAAAAGATTAAAGAAACTGTCTGCTACAGGCCAATGAATATAAAAACTCTCCAAATATGTGCAGCCTTTTGATTTATCTTTACAGGCCACTGCAAATGCATGTATGCATAGTGCACCAATGCTGATCGCTGACAGATAAACATGCACTGAAAAAACTGAAAAGTTGACTTTAATTAAATGTGTTGTCAACAGATTTCACATAACTGCATTAGGTTGGTTGAAAGCAATAATATTAAGTTTAAATAAGGTTCAGCTTATATTATTACTTTCAACTAACTTATTACAGTTATGTGAAATTAGTTGACATTATATATCAAAGTCAACGTGTTTTCAGTGTGGTGGAAGTGCATCTGACATCATCCACTGCTGGGTAAGATCTGCTTTAAAGATGGCACTAATACACACACACACACACACACACACACACACACACACGCACACAGAGAGACCTGCGTTATGTATACTTGAGTTCAGGTGCTTGTGCAGTTACCTTGGCTCTGTGGGCCGGAGCACTGATCTGCAGCTCGTGATGCAGATCTCCAGGCACGTCCTCCTTCAGGTACCACCACTGGATCTCCAGAGACATGGGGGCCGCGCTGACAGCCTTGAAGGCGCAGGGCATCTCCACGTCCTCTCCCTCCCCCACACTCACATCTTTAGGGACTTCAGTAAATGCAGCTTTGGTATATGATGGGTGAGGAGACACACAAGACACCAGAAGCACATTAATATGAGTGGGATGGCATGGTGGAGATGCTGTGTAAAACATAAGCCTAACAATCCAGAGTTTGGTAATCCATTACCCTGCCATCCTGCAGACTTCTTCTATTTTTAGGATCTCCTCCAATAGTCCCCATTAGCTGTGATTTATAGACTAACATGGATTTATGAGAGCACATCAGACATAGAAATGTGCCTCAGGCTTTATTTGATCAAATAATGGAAAGCAATCATCCCTCTGTTCCATGATGCTGTGATGGGGGCACAGCTGGGTCATTCTGTGGTTTTCAGGTTGATTTATTGTCACAATTCTCAAGTATTAAATAATTGTAGAGAAAGAAAACAACTGGCTTAGTTTAAAACTAGCAGGGTATATTTAATGCTGCAGACAGGTGGCATTTGTTTTAATTTAAAGCTTTTTAAAGCCACTGTCTATTTCCGACGTCAAATTATTTCTTCCCTTCTCCATTTGCTTCATCAGCGGGGACTCACTTACCATTTGCACAAATCATAAAGGGCGAATTGAGGATGAAGTAGTAAAGCAGGCTGTAGAGTCGCGTTTTTTCCATGTCACAACAAGACTGGTCACACTCAGCACGGACATTAGACGGTCATTGGACCTGGATGTATTGGGTCCTGTTAATGTCAAGTCAAATAAAATATAAATAACTCCAGATATGACCACAGATCCAGAGGCAGCGGCTCAGCCAGGCAGCAGGAACACTCCGGGGGTGAGCCTGAGCATTTTTAAACCATAATTCAGCTCAGAAACAAAAGGAACTACAGTAATTCTACAGCCAAAATATGTAATAAGTTATTCAACCCTCCAGTAAAAGCAATAGCTCCGTTAATCAGCACTGAGCGTCGTCTGGAAGTAGAGAGCGAACTTCCCGCGGCTCTCCATCCCCAGCCCGCTGCTCTCAGGGCTCCGCTCCAGCACCCAGCACATCCCGCTCTCTGCGCGGGAGAGGCTGCAGCAGGGGCCGCAGGGAGGACAGCCTATGCCCCGGGCTCACAGACCGGTGCTAACAGGAAGGTAAGATACACAGAGCCTCGCGAGTCTCCCTGTGTGTTTCACCCTCTCTCTTCTGGAAACTGCCACCGACCTGAAGCCTCCGCGGATTAGTGAGCGTCGCAAGCGCATCAAGGCGCGTACTAAAGAGCCCCCCCCCCCCCC
>CALSBZ010036949.1:28690-47491 GCA_943591055.1 Gobionotothen gibberifrons | reverse complement strand
CTTCTTCTTCTTCTTCTTCTTCTTCTTCTTCTTCTTCTTCTTCTTCTACTTAGAAATAATAAGTGAATGGTCACATTAGGTTTGCCTGCAGTGAATGCGGACAGCTATGAGCTAGTCTATAGATGTATCATGGCATAGACAAATGTCTCCGATAACCCACAGTCTATGGCTGTTACTGGTGGGTTATAGCATCATTTTATATCTGAATTTTGCTCTGGTAGGAGTTCGCACCCAACATGCTAATAACAGTCAAGTTTGTTTTAACTCTATGGTTTTACACAGTTTTTATAACATGAAATTCATATATTTAACAATTAAATCTTCAAATTAATACAAATGTAGCAATAAAGTGCAAGTCAAAATGTGTTAAAATGTAGTTTTTTAAATTATATTAGGATAGTCAATACCTCTGTTTTTTCAGTTTATCAATGTAAAGTAGTGGTTAAATTAAGCAAAATTACAAAATATTTCTTTCTTTACTCATATATTTTCTTGCAATTATACATTTTTTAAAGGAGTATTAACAGTATTTGTTATGTATTTGACAGTGATATATAGCCATAACAAAAGTATTTTTTAGTAAAATTACAGAAAATGCAGCTAATCTTTCGACCAGAAAATCATTTATTTTTACGGTTAGTTTTGTTAAATTCGCATTTAAAAACTGCTAAAAAACAGATAAATAATGTATTCCATTTTTACAGGTTTTTTTTGTTAAAATACAGGACACATTTCAATAAACCGTTTATTCTTGTAAATCGAATATGATTTACTGTAATTATGAAATACAATAAAAAACTGTAATTTTTTCTGGGGAAAAACTGTAAAAAAACAAAAAGCTAACATCTCATTTCAATTATACATTTCAAACACAGTATTTTTCCACATATTTAAGTTATATTTATTTGGATTCATGCATTCATGTTGAGAATGTTCCATTCAAAAACGTTATTATTAAAAAGGCGTTTACACCATAAAAGATGACTATTGAGATCTATTGTCAGGAATGTTAGTCTTATATCAAATAGTGAATTCTACTGCAGCAGAATATTGCACATCTGCACAGTGTTATATTTTCACAGCTCAGTGTCAGTAAATATTGTGCAGTTAGTATTGGACTACAAGATAGATGCAAGCCTGTACAGGTAGAGTTATTTAAAGCATAAGTGAGTCGGTTGGGTTCTGGAGGTGTGGTTACAGCAATTGTGCTTGGTTGGAGTGGCCTGTGCCTGGTGGTGGGGCCCAATGTGATATCTTTTCTGGCGTGTATGGCCAGAGGGCAGGACCTATAAACACATTTACTACCCAATAGCATTGTGAGGCTGAACAAAAGGACAGTTTGTAGTCTTTTAAAAAAACAGAAACATTTACTGACTTTTTTGGATAGCTTAAAGTAATGTTTAACTTACAGGGTTAAGGGCTATTGTTTATTGTTATTTACTTTAGGATGTTTGTTCTTAACCAATAATTTAATTTAAAAACTCTTATTTAAATTATGTGTGTGTGTCTCTGTATTCCTGAGAGAATGAGCTCATAGTGCTGCTGATCACCATAAGCTAAACAGTCTGTATATTGCATTACATTTGTATAATGCAGCGTTTCTCAAAGTGTGGGGCGCGCCTCACTGGTGGGGCGCAGGGATGTGATAGGTGGGTCGCAAACGGACGCGATGGAACGGGAGATTTTTGGACCTCAGGCCAGAATCGAACCTGGGACGTGGACTGTGAAAGTCCACGTCCCACCTATGTCAGAGCCAGCGGCCCGCCAGCGGCCCGCCAGCGGCCCGCCAGCGGCCCACCAACGGCAGCGGCCCACCAACGGCAGCGGCCCACCAACGGCAGCGGCCCACCAACGGCAGCGGCCCACCAACGGCAGCGGCCCACCAACGGCAGCGGCCCACCAACGGCAGCTCATACACACATGTGAAACGCTCTCACACACACATGCACACACAACAGCGTTGCAGCAGGGAAGAAAAGCAATGTGGAGCGGCACCTCACAACTTCATAAGGAGTTTAACAGTGACACTTTTCGAAATCCCGTTTGTGTCCCCCCACTTTACAAATAGGCCTATGTTTATTATTCTTTTTTAATGCAAGCCGTCATCGCCACGGAGGAGCACACAGCCTCTGTGAGCGAGTGAGACAGAGTAAAGAGAGAGAGAGCTAGAGAGAGCACACCTTTATCTATTTAATATAGATGTAAAAAATAAAGTTAGAAATCATTCCAATGTGTACTATAGGACAGTAAAAAAATTAAATGTTTAAAAGGGGAGTGATTAGTAAAATCTGAGTGTTGAGAGCTGTATCCATACATTCATGTTGTGCTCAAAGTGCACCAGATTGATGCATTTAACTTCAACAATTAAATAAATATCTTCCCGGGGGTGCATGCCCCCGGACCCCCCTAGAGGAGGTGAGGTCCACCCCCAAATAAAGCAGGTTAAAATAATTAAATTGCATACATTTTACTTTAGTAAACAGTAAACACTGAAAACGGGTCCCACAGACCCAAACAGCACACAAAGGTTAAAGGTAAGCATATAATAATGTTAAAATGTGCTAAATATATACATTGCAAAAAAAAGAGGAGTAAAAGTAGCTCACGACTTGTTTTATTTTTTGAAAGTAGCTCTCATCCTAAAAAAGGTTGGAGACCCCTGTTGTAGAACGATACATTTGACAATTTTAAGCTTGGCCTACCATTTTATTGGAATGATGAGGAACAGGTGGGGCTTGAAAAAGCCCACCTGTTCAAAGTGGGGAATGACAGAAAAAGTTTGAGAACCACTGGTATAATGTAAGCTTCGTTGTTACTTTGCCTGTGGGAATAAGAAAGAAATAGTTAGATATACTGGATATTATTTGATCTATTCCACCACTAGCTTAATCCCAAATAATGTAGAGGTGTGTTGTATAGTGAGATGTCTTTTTATGTTCATATAATAGTGATTTCAATGCCACCCTAAAATGATCACTGGTTCCATCCTGGCCACCCCACTGAAAATGTCCTGGCTCCACCACTGCCCGGGGGCCGGAGGTTCCCCACCCCTGGTCTAGATGATAGGAAAGGAACTTTGAAACTTCATTTATAACCTCCTTTAGCTTAGGTGTCAGGGACCAAACAGTAAGGCAACAGGACGCAGGAGTGGTTTGAATAAACTAGGGTTTTTATTTACCCAAAAGTCCACAGAAAACATCATACAATAACTAGGCCTATAAAAGAGGTCAACAGAAAATACCTCAATGAAACATAACAGGTGTTAACTCAACAAAACGTACCTGCTACAATGAAAAACCAAGGAACCTATATAGTGGCTTGGCCAAACCAAGTTGAACCCAAGGGATAATTAGTTTAGTTTAGTTTAGTTTATTTATTTATAGTGTCGTGGACAGTCCCCATCGATGAACTGTCACAAAAACAGTAAATGGAGCAGCTTTAGCCGACATGGCTAATTTCCAGCTGTTATCCCCGGCCAGATGGTAATAGACACCCTTAAAATCACAATATATCAACAGCATTAGTTATAAAAAATTATAAAATCAAATAAAAATAATGAAAGACAAGTAGATACAGGCGAAAGGGATGGATAAAAGAGAACAATAAACAACACACGTTACTACATACAGTACATGTCACATATAGGCTAGCACATCACAATCACATAACAGAAACGAGGGGCAACATCCATGATCACAACATGTAACACAACATGTAACACTCACGCCATACTCAACACAGACTAGTGTGTGCAGGTGTAGTTCTCTGTGAACCATGTTTTTAAGTGAGCTGTGAAGGTGGTATGTGTATGTATGTCTTTGATTTGAGTGGGTAGAGAGTTCCAGTTTTGTATTGCTTTGACCGAGAATGATGACTGACCAAAAGTACTCTTCCTGAATGGGACTGATAGGTCGCCACGTGTGGAGCTTCTAGTGGTCAGTCTGGTGTTGTTACGTTGAGTAACCAATGAGTTAAGAGGTGGAGCTGCTGTGTTGTGCAGGATTTTGTACACCAGAACAATGTTCCTATACTTTATTAAATCTTCCCAACTCAGGATGTTATGCTTGTTGAGGATGGTACAGTGATGGGAGCGGTTAGGTTTCTGGTCCAGTACTTTGAGGGTTTGTTTATACAGGGTAGCTAGTGGCTTCAGTGTGGAGCTGTTAGTTTTCCCCCAGCTTGTGAGACAGTATGTAAGATGTGACATGATCATGGCATTCATGTATAATTTGGCAGAGTTCAATGTCATTGTGTTTCTTATGTATTTAAAATTTGCTAGGCTAAACTTTACTCTTTGGGTCACTTTTTTGACTTGTGTTTTGAATGTTAAATTAGAGTCAATAATGATTCCAAGGTACTTAACCTGAGGCACAATATTAATATTTTCACCTGAGATGCTTATATTTGACACAATGTTGCATTTTCTTTTTGTGAAAACCATTCCAACTGTTTTGTTTACATTAAGCTGAAGGCAGGAGCGGTGTAGCCAGCTAGTGATCAGCACTAAAGCTGAGGTCAGTTTATCAGCAGCCTTTTGCTTTGTATTGGCATGCACATATATCACAGTGTCATCGGCATATAGCTGTGTTTCCACATCAGGACAGACAGATGGCAGGTCATTAATATATAGGGTAAAAAGAAGTGGGCCAAGTATTGAACCTTGTGGTACTCCGGTGCTTAAGGCTAGAGCTGGAGAGAGTCGATTATTGACGGTAACATGCTGACGCCTACCAGTGATGTATGATTCAATCCAACTGAGTGTTGATGGAGAGCAGTTAAAAGCCGACAGTTTGGACAGAAAGACCTTATGATTGACTGTATCAAAGGCTTTGCGTAGATCCAGAAATACTGCACCAACAACACCTCCTTTGTCAACCATTGCTTTGACCTTTTCTATAAAAAAGCAGTTGGCTGTTTCGGTTGAATAATTTGCCCTGAAGCCAAACTGCATGGGATGAAGTTGAAATGGACTATTGTTTAAGAAGGAGACAAGCTGTTCCGACACCCACTTCTCAGACACCTTGGATACTACAGGTAAGATGCTAATTGGGCGGTAGTTGTTGATGTTCATAGGGTCACCTGACTTGAAAATGGGGGTTACAATTGCAGTCTTCCATGCACTTGCGAATGTCCCATGTAATACAGATGAATTGATGATTTGGGTAAGAGGGCAGACTAGGTAATCTTGCAGTGATTTAAGCATTGTTAATTAATAGTCACATCATACACAAAGGACACTGACAAAACCCAAACCCCCCCCATTGACATGGAAGCAGGTGGTTTGTCCCAATCTGTCCCAATTGGCTCCTTGCAGTATTTATGAGTCCTCAGCGCTCGGCCATGCCCTTTGCTGAACCAGGAAGTAAACTCCCCCAATGGACATGGTAACTCAAGAGACAAAGAAAGTAATTAATACAAACAAATACTTGTTAGTTGTAAAATGTTTGAAGTAATGTCAGATTACAATCAAATAAAGAGTTTACCATTTAAAGCAAATGTGTGGTGTTAATTGGCATGTTTTATTGTAGCTGCACTGAAGCAAAACTACTGAAGATGAGGATGCAGTGTAGTTGGTTTACCCTGTGTGGCTGTGGCCATCACACACTCCCCCCCTTCAAGACTCTCGCTGAAACAGGGAGAGAGGTAGTCGGCTGTGACGTTGTCCTTGCCTGAGATGTGCTGAATGTTGAAGCGGAATCGTTGCAGTGCCAGGTACCACCGGGTAATACTTCCATTGGTATCCTTCATCCTTCCCATCCACTGAAGCGCTTTATGATCAGTCTCCAGGGTGAAGTCTCTACCCAGGAGGTAATACCGGAGAGAGTCGAGGGCCCATTTGATAGCCAGTTCCTCCTTTTCCACGGTTGAATACCTGACCTCCCTGGGGAACAGTTTCCGGCTGATGTAGGCCACTTGATGGCGGTTGTCTGATGACCCCTGGAGAAGCACAGCGCCCAGACCCTATCAGAAGCATCCGTTTGCAAGATAAAATGTTCATCAAAGTCTGGACTGTAAAGAACAGGTTTCTTACTCAATGATCCCTGGATGTCGTGAAAAGCTGCCATGGACTGATTTGAAGACCGGGATCCAGTCTGGTCTGTGAGTAGAGCTGCCCTGGTAGAGAATTGTGGTACAAAGCGGTGGTAGAAGCCTGCCATGCCCAGAACAGATCGGAGCTGCTTCCTTGTTTGTGGCACAGGACATGACTCGATGGCCTGAATCTTGCTGACCCGCGGCCGTATCACACCGCGTCCAATGATGTGGCCCAGGTACTCCGTCTTTGCAGCGGCAAAGACGCACTTCGATGGATTGATAGTAGGGATGTCCCGATCACCTTTTTTTTCCGATTCCGATCATTTGATTTTGACAATCTGCCGATACCGATTTTTCCCGATCCGATCTTTATGCAATGCATTAAGAGAAAAAAAAAGGTAACAGATAACGGCTGGTCATCCAATGCGATGAATTCAGCTATCTTGGCTGTTATTTTGTTGGCCTTTTCACTGTTCTGGGGCAGTTTCTCTTTCCTTTTAAAAGTCTCTGAAAGTGTTGGTTGTTTCAGTGCCGTTACCTGAGTGGCCGCTGTGTACTCGTCGTGTTGTTGGTGTTTGTTTCTCGTATTAGATTGGTCGTGTTGAACGTAGCTCTTTTCTTTCCACCAAGCGGAACCTCCGCCTTGCAAACATTGCATCTGGCTGTTACACTGCCTTCGCTTTCAATTTTATAATACTTCCAAACTCCTGACATATTCTCTGTCCCGACTCCCGAGTCACCAGCTGAACGTAGCCTCTCGTTAGCTTACTGCTACTATTAGACACTGCGCCCTGCCCACTCTGTTGCCAGATTTGAGAGAAATAAGCAACCAGGGGGGTATACTATATTTTTCGCTTAGCCGGCTAACATCAGGGAAAACTCCGGCTTTCCGGTCTTACGAAGCTGGTTCTCTTTTTAGCGGGCTAGATCTCCATAACAACCTGCGACCTGCAACCTAACCTCCTCGGGAGGAGGTTAGGTTGCAGGCTAAGAGATCAACTCAGTGAAAGCACCGCCTGCTGACCAATCAGAGCTCCGTGTGCGGAGTTTAAAGCGATCAAGTCACATTACAGGAGAAATGAAATACAGAAAAACTGCCGTTGCAGGAAAGACGGCCGGCAAAAATCACTCAAAGTGTGACATACTGTATGCAGAAGTATTATTTTAAGCAACACATTACGAAACACTCGAGTCAAATGTAATTAAAGTCAGATCGTGTCTTAGACGGGGCATATCATAAACCTGTTAATGTACGCATTCAAACACTTTTTCTTGTACCAGCTGTATTCACCTTGCAGGTGCAACTATGTGGCTTTTATCCTGGATAAAGTGTTTGAGTCATGGATGTTTAAAGTTTAACGTCTTCATATTTGTCTAATTATATAGTTGACTTTTGATTCAGGAAGTATGACGCGCTGCGCTGTCAGTACGCTTCTCCATGTTTGTGATTGGTCGAATGCTCCAAATACCACCCCTTTCATGTGAATGCGCACCTAACTAGATAGGGCACGGCTGGCTTGAGCGATCCACTTGATAACCCGCGTCGTAGTACCGTTTAGCGAGAGCACGTATGTTTTGGATTAGGCCAACCGGCTAACTCAAACATATCCAGGTTAGGTTGAACCAGCTTCGTAGTACAGGCCCCAGGTCTATGAAAACAAGCCCAAAAGAAGCAACACATTACATTACATTACATTGCATTTAGCTGACGCTTTTATCCAAAGCGACTTACAGTAAGTACATTCGACCAGGAAGATACAACCTTGAAGAAAACAGAATCATATAAGTACATCAGGTTTCATAGAGCCAAACATTTCAAGTGCTACTCAACTGGCTTTAGATAAGCCAGTCCTTTATTAGTATACAAGTAGTTCTTTGTTAGTAATTCTATCGCTCGAAGTGGAGTCGAAAGAGATGAGTTTTCAGCCTGCGCCGGAAGATGTGCAAGCTATCTGCTGTCCTGACATACATGATGTTGTGTTTTTTAAAACCAAATCTAAGGCCTCAGGATGACTTTAAGACGTGAACATGGTCATTTTTGTTTTGTAACATTAAATCAAATTATTAAAACAAATTATTAAAAAAAATTAAAAAATCCCGATCCCCGTTTTTTTTTCTTTCGATTCCGATCTTTTGAAAATCACGTGATCGGCTCCGATCCCCGATCACGTGATCGGCTCCGATCCCCGATCACGTGATCGGATCATCTCTAATTGATAGTCAGCCCCGCAGAGTAGAGGCGATCCAAGACAGTGTGCAGATTAGGGATGGGATACTGCTTATCGGTATCTGTATTTTTCGATACTCTTATCGATACTTTTCAATAATTTGGTGCTCAAAATTATAGACATGAATACAAGATGTGAAGATTAAACAGTAATTGTATTGTAATTTTCTTGTAGAAATAACGGTATAACTTATACATTAGCTCACCCTATCATGCTTTTTGGGGTTTTCCCTCAGACACAGGATGAAAAGAGGCGTTTTTTTTAACATTTGTAAATAATTTACATCTTCATCCAGACATTTCAAACTGACAACCTAGCTCGACAAGAGATCCTTAAAACATTGTCCTACAGTGATATCATGCAAAACTGTGATATGAAGAAATTGGTAAAAAAAAAGGCTAAGATGGCAAAAAGATAAAGGCGAGTACGTATATTATTCTGGATTGTACTTTTAAATCATCACAAAATAAATGATGTGCTGAACTGAAACACGTCAAAATGTGTCTGAAGGTTTAAACATAGAACAAAGTATTTGAGCTTAAAATATGTCAATTCCTAGTAAACGACCAACAATTGCTGAACCATACATTGAAACGTTGACCTTTAACAACATTTAAATGCAGTTTTCCAATTCACAATGACATCTGTAAGTTTAACTGGTTTATAAAGCATTCAATGAAAGGCCAAATTATTATAGGTGTAGGAGCTCACATTAATACACTGTCAGTGTTAATAAACAAAAAAAAGACAAGGCGATGTGCCTGCAAGACTTCACTCAGGTAAACAAAACATATTACCTGGGCGCAGCAGCTAACCTGCCTGCGAGCCTTCGCTCAGGTCACATTTACACACGACGCGGCTGAAGCCCGGTAGCACTATTAGCATTAGCAGTATCGCTAGCAGCCACGTTGTTTAGGCTGTCAAATACGCTGCACCGTTTTAGATTCAATGAGTGTCTCGTTTGCAAATGCTTCATTAAGTTGCTTGTGTTACCCCCTTTACAAGCAACTAATTGAGTACATAGATTGCACCTTGTACTATCGCCACTACATTTTTTAAAGTGCACCCAGATCTTCGATCAAATCAAATCAAATCAAGTTTTATTTATACAGTATAGCACATTTATAAACTATTTTTGGTCGAGCCAAAGTGCTGTACATATAATAAAAATAGCCTACAGTAGAGACACTTTACAGCAAATACAACAGCACAGATTGTTCAGAATATCAGTATGAGAAAAACGACACCCTCTATCCTTAAGACCCTCACATCGTACAAGGAAAAACTTCCGGAGAAAACCCACAGTTTAAAGGGGAAAAATGGGAGAAACCTCAGGGAGAGCAACAGAGGAGGGATCCCTCTCCCAGGACGGACAGACGTGCAATAGATGCCGTGTGTAAATCGAAGAGATAATACATTTGACAGCATATAGACCGAATGTTAGGAAATGCATGTGTCTGTAATAAGAAGATGAATCCACGAAGATGCCAGCCACAATCCCGTGGAAGCCACCAGGGAAGCAGCACGACGAGACCCAGGCAGGACCGCAGAGACAGGCTCAGCCACGACCCGAAGTCCACGACCCAATCCAGAACTCAGGACAGAGGATCCAGGACACAGGACTACAGCAAGATGATCAGCCTCGACTCCGGAACCCGGCGTAGATATAGATACAAAACAAGAAAAAAGATTTGGCTGGGTTAATCGGAACAAGAGAATACACAGACAGAGAGGGAAAAGGTCATTGGATAAAAGTTATTCTTGATAACCCTCTAGAAAGATCCCATGAACTTCCCCACTCAATCTATCAAGACCCGAGCAGTTCTATTAAATATAGGATAAGAAAACAGAGATAAGGAGCACATCAACCTATCTCTTCGTCAGATGCACTCCCCCGCTTGTCTAAGTGACTCTGTACCCCATTACCCTCTACAAGGCCAAAGACCAGCAGAAGGAAAAGGGGGGTGGGTAAGGGTTTTTAAGAATAAACCACAAGGGTCTAAAGTGAAAAAATATGAAATATAAGGTACTATATTTTAAGTAATCCTATCTACTATTCCTATATTCGAATAATATTAAACAAAAACTAGAGAGAAAAAGTGAGTTTTAAGTGTTGATTTAAAAATCCCCAGGGTCTGGGCCGACCTCACATGGAGGGGCAAAGTATTCCAGAGCCTAGGGCCAGCCGCTGCAAAAGCTCGATGCCCTCGGGTTTTAAGCCTGGTCTTAGGCACTATCAACAGCAGCTGATCAGCCGACCTTAAGGCTCTGCCTGGGGTGTAGCGATGGAGAAGTTCGGCTATATAGGCAGGAGCCAGCCCATTTAGGGCTTTGAAAACGAATAAAAGGAGTTTAAAATCTATTCTGAACCGAACTGGAAGCCAGTGCAATGAAGCCAGAATTGGGGTGATATGGTCACGCTTTTTATGGCCAGTGAGAAGACGTGCAGCTGCATTCTGAACTAGCTTGAGGCGTCTAATTGAGGTCTGGTCCATACCCACATACAGAGCATTGCAGTAATCCAATCTCGAGGTAACAAAGGCGTTAATAACCCTTTCTAGGTCTTTAAAAGATAAAAACGACTTGGTCTTAGCCAATAGTCGTATTTTGAAAAAAGCAGGTCTTGACTACAGTGCTAACCTGCTTATCAAATGTAAAGGCGCTGTTGAAGGTCACTCCAAGGTTCATGACAGAGGGGAGGATGTTTTTATTGAGGGAGCCCAGAATATCAACCGGGGAGACTGTTGGTTGGGGTCCAAGACCTCGGTCTTGCTCTCATTGAGGGTGAGGAAGTTTTGGCTCAGCCAGGATTTAATCTCTGTTAAGCAGTCCTTCAACTGCTGTAGTGAGTTGGCATTTTGATTGAGAGGCAGATAGATCTGTACATCATCAGCGTAACAATGGAAGGGGCTATTATGTTTTGTGAGAATTGAACCTAGGGGCAGAATATACAATAGAAAAAGGATGGGGCCCAGAATCGAGCCTTGGGGAAACCCACAGGTAAGAGGGGCTTTGGCAGAGGAGAAGGCACCTAACTGCACTGAGAAGCTACGGTCCGTCAGATAAGACCTGAACCATGCAAGGGCAGAGCCTGTAATGCCTGCGGACTGTTCAATCATTGATAATGGACTCCACCTCACATAGCACAGTCTGAAGGCCCTCATCATCCATGGCTTGCTGTTTGAGCACTGAATTAAGAATGTTCCTAACAGTGCGTATTTGTCTTTCCCACACTCCTCCGTGGTGGGAAGCACCTGGGGGATTGAAGATCCACTTGACTCCTTTTTGTAACATTGCATTGTGTATTTTGGACCGATTCAGCTCTTCAATGGCTTCATGTAGCTCTCTTTCTGCTCCAACAAAATTGGTGCCGTTATCGGATCGTATCATCGCCACCTGTCCTCTTCTGCTGTTAAAGCGGCGCAAAGCATTGATGCAAGAATCGGTATCAAGGGAGTAAGCCACCTCGATATGCACTGCTCTGATTGCCAGGCAAGTGAAGATCACGCCGTACCGTTTCACCAGGCTGCGTCCCCGCTTAATTTCAAAGGGTCCGAAGTAGTCTACTCCGACGTTGGTAAAGGGGGGTTCATCTGGCAATACACGATCTTTGGGCAGGTTGGCCATTTTCTGCTGTCCAGCCTTGGCATGTAGTCTCCTGCACACTGTACAATCAGTTATGATCCTTCTTACTGCTGCGTTAGCCTTTGGAATCCAGTACTTCTGCCTTAACTTTGAGAGTGTATGGTTCCTGCCTCCATGTCCAACTTCTCTGTGGATGTGTTGCAAAAGAAGAGTAGTGACACGTTGGTTTTTAGAGAGGATGAGGGGGCGCTTAGCCTCTTCTGGCATAGCAGAGTTGTTTAACCGTCCACCTACTCTAAGTACGCCGTCTTCCAGAACAGGATCCAATCTGCTGAGTGGACTACTGATCTTGACATGTGTCTGTCCTTTCTCCAAAGCTTTGATCTCCTCCAGATATGCCTGCCTTTGGCTGAAGCGAACGAGCGCTTTTTCAGCTAACTCCAAATGTTCCACGGTGAGCAGATTCTTGTTTAGTGTGGCTCTGTATTTCTTCATCTGCTGATTAAGAAAGGTTTCTTGATATGCAGGCTTGTCTTCTGACTTAATACAGGCGGCTTGGAACTCTTTTCTTTTTCCACTGAGTTGCAGCAGCAGATCTTTAATCCGGAGAAACCATCCCACTGCTCTCTTCAGATCACACCATTTTGAATAATGATCAATGAGCTTGTTCACTGTGGCAACTCCTTCTTCTATTATTGTAAGACAGACTGCAGGTGCCTTCTTTACCTCATCGTCCTCTTCCAGAACATGGCTTGACAGATCTGGTCTTTCTGGCCACTCACTTTCATTTCTCCACAGGAAACGTGGGCCTTGTATCCAGTTCTCACTTTGGATAACACTCTCAACTTTCAGACTTCTTGAAGCTTGATCCGCAGGGTTCACAGAGGTGTTCACATATCTCCATTGGCTTGGTGTAGTAGCCTCACGAATGATTGAGATCCTGTTTGCGACAAAAGTTTTGAAGCGAGACGTTTCGTTCTCAATATATTTCAGTACAGTAGTACTGTCTGTCCAGAAGATAGATTGCTCCAGTTTAACCTGAAGCTCTCTTCTTAGCATCTTGTCGACCTTGACGGCGACGACTGCTGCTGTCAACTCCATTCTCGGGATGGTGATGTTTTTCAGTGGAGCGACTCTGGACTTTCCGATCAGTAAGGAAACCTTTCTTTTGCCTTGGTTGTTTGTCTGCACGATGTAGGTAGCTGTTCCATATGCATCCATGCTGGCATCGGAAAAGTGGTGGAGCTGTGCCATCTCATTGGGTTCAACTCCATCCTGTGCTGTTCTTCTTAGTGCATATGATGCACAGCTGGGAGACGAGGTAGCGCCGAACAGATGCACTGTCATTCGGTAGTCTTCCATCGGTTTGTTCAGATCACCATCCTGCCACCATAGGAAACACAGAAGATCAGGGACTTTGACCTGGTAGAACATCGCCTCAATGTCGGCCATCAAAGCAATAGGCTGAACCTCAAAAGGACACCAACAAGGGAGTTTGTGAGGTCAGGTCCTTGTAGCAGCTGATCGTTAAGTGAGGTTCCTTGATATGTGGAGGTGCAGTCGAACACTACTCTTATCTTATTTTTCTTTGGGTGGTAGAGACCGTGATGAGGTATGTACCACACAGCCCATCTTCTCGGCTTAACTGTTCTATGGGGATTTTGACAGCGTAGCCTTTTGCAATTATACCTGTCATGAAGTCCTTGTAATCTTTTGTACAGGTCTGGGTTTTTGCTGAGCTTTCTTTGGAGACTTGTGGCATGCTGCTCTGCCATGCAGCGGTTGTTTTGGCATTTTGGCAGTCTCGTTTCGCAGTGGTAAGCCAACGCAGTAGTGCCCATCCCTTAACTCTGCGGATTTTACCACTGACCGCATGAACTGATGATCCTCCTGGGACATCTCTTCCTTGTCTTCACAGCTGAGTTCTGAGAAGTCTGTGTTATATTGCTTGATCAGCAGTTCCTCTATGTTAGCTATGGAGATGTGGTTGGCTGTAATGTGGCTCACGACTCCATCCGCTGCCTTGCTGCCATCATCTGTCTTCTTCGGCCCATTCACTACCCATCCAAGGGCAGTCTTAATTGCATAGGGCCCATCTCTGATGCTGTTTATCACCTGCCATGGCTCCAAAGCTTTAGGGGTGTTGGTTCCTATAAGCATGGTGACTTCTCCTATTATCTTCGGGATTTTCACCTCTTTCAGATATGGCCACTTCTTTAGGTCTTCCTGCAGGGGGATGTTTTCTTTCTTGACCGGTATATCTTTACATGTAAAAACTTTAGGGAGTTCAATGTACTTCCTTTCTTCAAGTCCACACACTTCCAGGTCCGACAAGATACAACTTTGGGCTGGCTTCTCCTGACCCATAGTTCTGAGTAGGATCGTAGTTTTCTTGCCTCGAATGTTCAGCTGTGTCTTCAGTGATTCAGTGCAGAAAGTCGCTGTACTTCCTGGGTCCATGAAGGCATACGTCTCCACAACCTTCTCACTTTTATTGGACTTGACTTTTACCGGTACTATAGCAAGTACACATTCTCCGGCCCCAGTGTATCCACATGTTTCCTGCGTCAGTGACACGAGACCATTTGAGACGTTCTCATCTGGCTTTCTAAATGTAGCACTGTCCTTCTCAACATGCAGAATTCCTGGGTGTCTTAGGGAGCAGACATGACAGGTCATCCTTTTATTGCAGTTTCTGCTAAGGTGTCCCTGTGTAAGACATCCAAAACAGAGGCCTTTAGCTTTCAGGAATTCAATCCTATCTTTCGGTTGTTGGTCTTTGATGCTTCTGCAGGAATCGAGTGTGTGGTCTCTATGGCAGAACAAACAGGGTTTTTGAAAGGCATTGACAGGATTTGCGGCTGAGGAGCTGTACTTTAAGTTTGAGGGCGGTGTTTTCTCTTCACTCATTGGAGCGACAGCTGTGGCAAAACTGCTTCCCCTTTGCAAGCCTGACTTCCAAGTTTTAGAGTCTGTGGCCGTAGCTTTTACTTTTCCCTCCGTAGTTGTCCTAGTATCATGCATGCTTCCAAAAAGGGGGTCGTTAGCCATTTGTGATTGTCTGTATATATATGTCACTAGGTCTGTAAACCTTGCTCTTCGTCCCTTTTTCTCTTGAACCTCGAAAGCAGCACTCCTCCATCTTTCTTTCACCTTGTATGGGAGCTTTGAGGCGACGACTCTCATGTTAGTTGGATTGTTCATTTCGTCCATGTACTCTATGTCCTCCATGGCATTACGGCACGTAATCAGGAAAAGGGCATAGGCATTCAGAGCTTTTCCGTCTTCAGATCTGATCTGTGGCCACTTTAGAGCTTTATCCATATAGGCGGTAGCAATTTTAAGTTCATCACCATAATGTTTCTGGAGTAGAGCCCTGGCTTCTTTGTAGCCTCTCTGTGGTGCCATGTGCTCACAACTGCGGACGAGCTCTTGAGGTTGCCCTCCGGTGAACTGTTCCAAGTAGTACAATTTGTCGCTGCTGCTCTCTGCCTTGCTGTCGATGACATGGTTGAAGGCTCTTATAAAGGACTTGTAGGTGAGCGGGTCTCCCTTGAACACAGGTAAGTCTCTTTTAGGAAGATAAGACAGGGTATGCTGCCTTACCAGCATCTCTGTAATCTGGCTTTGACACTGCATCACATCATAGCTGTCCCTCTCCTCTCCTTCTCTGGGGCCCGGTCCGTGTGCTGCATCAGAAGCTCCATCCTGCGTGTCCATCCACATGCTTGTCTTTGTTGGGCGTGGCATGACAGTTCTTTTTAGCTGGTGTGCCGAGGCAAGTTTCTCACCATATTTAGCTGGTTTTGAAGCAGTTCTGGATCCAGTGCCAGATGTCTCTGACTTGACATGACGTTGGCTGCGATCGAGGTAGCTGGTCATACCATCCTGCTGGTCTTCATACCCTTCAAGCACCTTTAACTTTGCATCACATTCAGCTACAGCTGCATCCATCTCTAATTGTTCTCTTTGAGCTTTGAGCTGCTGGAGCTGCTTTGCTTGCTGCTGGAGCTGCTCTGCTTGCTGCTTTGCTTGCTGCTGTATTAGAGAGGCTTCTTCTACCTCAAGAGCCTGCTTCTTCTTTAAAGATGCTGCTCGAGCTAGCAGTACTGCCTTTTCAGCTTCCGCCCTTCTGCGAGCAGAAGAAACAGTGGAAGAAGCCACTGTGTGGTGACTGGCTCTGGAGGCACTGTCTTCAGGCCTGATATCAACTACTTCAGACAAGCAGGCTTCCTCTTCATGGTCCTCCTTTGTGCCTTCGCGCACTCCCTTAATCCATTTTTCAGTTATGCATACAAACTGTTCAATGCTTGCTGATTTGGGGTTCAACCAGTGTTGCTGGTCTTCCGACACCTCCTCTTCAGGTACGATAGTTACAAACTCTTTGTTAATGTCATTAAACTCTCCAAATAATTTAGCAAAGTCATTCAGAATTTCTTCTTCCACTTTATCCACATTGCTATCATTTTCTTTAAGACGTTTCAGCTCATTAACCTTCTTGGTGAGCTGGCCCAGCTTCGCTCTCCTTAATCCATTTAGCCTGTGGAGCCTCTCCTCTTTGGCCTTTTCCGTGGGCTTTGGCTCCCTCTTGTGGCTCCTTTCGGTTAGTTCATCCATGGCTCTTTCACATTAAACTTAATACGGTGCTTAAACTCAACTAAAGGTGTCCAACAGTAAACGCTTCGTTTTTATAAAAAAATTCTTTGTTGCACTGTCTTTCTTAAAGAACAACTTAGTTAAATGTTTTTTACAAACAAAAAGCAAAGGGTAATCAGCTGCTAGTTGGAATCAGCTGATCCATTCAGTCTCCCTCTTCTGCCGGAGAGTAGCGATCTCCCATCCGTCTTCAAACATTAACGTAACAGGCCACTTCACCTTCTTTTGTTCTTTGGATGTCCCACTTAATGCGCCGATCTCTGTGTGTGGAGGAGCAGTCTTTATCTTCACCTTTCATGCAACACCGTCACTGGAATCCCTCCTTCATAGCTCGGCTTCTCCAGAGCGTAGTTTTTTGACAAATGTAGTTCCAAAAATACCCACGGGTAGCAAATAAGTATGACTCGGACAGGATACGTCTCAGGATAGTTTGTTTTTTACTTCCACAAAAAAGGTATCAAAAATACAAACACATATTTCTCTCAGGTCAAAAAACTATGTTGCTCTGGCTTCTTTCTCCTTCTCACACACACCAATCACCAGCAGCTGCCGTCGGCTTTAACGTCTCGCAATCACGAACAGCTGCGGTCGTCCATGCCGTCAATTTCACACGGCTGGTTCCAATAAATGATATAATAGCACTAACAAACAAAGGACTACAACATTCAAAAATATCAACTATACATTTTAACATATGGCTCCTACAATGGTTGTTGGTGGATGGTAAGACTTCCACCTCTGATGGATCAGGGTCTGCGGACAGAGAATCTGGTGCTGGAGATGTTCTGGCCTGAACTTCTAACTGCAAAAGCTGAAACTGCTGTTGCATTGTTTCAAAACGCTGTTCCTGTCTTGTAGTTATCTCGCTCTGCTTTGCCGCTTGAGCCTCCGTCTGCCCCATATGAGCCTGAAGCAGGGCCACTAGGTCCGACATGGATGGCTCCTTACCTTCACCCTTAGTGCTTTCTACCACTCCAGAGGCCCCATTGTCCTCCTCTTCACTACTGGCTTGCTTCTCCTGGACATTTGAAAGGCTTGTCGGTCCTCCCGGTTTCCTTACAATCCTCCCTCCACGCTGCATTTTCTTTTTTTTATAAAGAAAAGAAAGCGAAAAAAAAACCTGTGTCCTCCACTGAATGATCCCACCACTGCCACCAATTGTCAGGGACCAAACAGTAAGGCAACAAGACACAGGAGTGGTTTAAATAAACTAGGGTTTTTATTAACCCAAAAGTCCACAGAAAACATCATACAATAACTAGGCCTATAAAAGAGGTCAACAGAAAATACCTCAAAGAAACATAACAGGTGTTAACTCAACAAAACTGACCTGCTACAATGAAAAAACAAGGAACCTATATAGTGGCTTGGCCAAACCAAGTTGAACCCAAGGGAAATTAATAGTCACATCATACACAAAGGACACTGACAAAACCCAAATCCCCCCTTTGACATGGAAGCAGGTGGTTTGTCCCAATCTGTCCCAATTGGCCCCTTGCAGTATTTATGAGTCCTCAGCGCTCGGCCACGCCCTTTGCTGAACCAGGAAGTAACCTCCCCCAATGGACATGGTAACTCAAGAGACAAAGAAAGTAATTAATACAAACAAATACTTGTGTTAGCTGTAAAATGTTTGAAGTAATGTCAGATTACAATCAAATAAAGAGTTTATCATTTAAAGCAAATGTGTGGTGTTAATTGGCATGTTTTATTGTAGCTGCACTGAAGCAAAACTACGGAAGATGAGGATGCAGTGTAGTTGGTTTACCCTGTGTGGCTGTGGCCATCACATTAGGAAACACTGGACCTTCCTTTACGAAAGGAAAGGAGAAGATGCTGTCCCACAATGTCACAATTGCGTGACACAACATTCGGCCATACACGGAAACAACTGATCGTGACCCAGAAATGCGTATCAGGAAAGTGCTTATTCAGCATTTACTGGGATTATAATGGAATTCATGTGGATGGATACGTTTCAATTTTATTTCAATTCCAACCTCGATAATGAGGAATATATGTGACCCGCTCTATCGAAATCAGTCGGAAGTCGCAACGGCTCATTTAGAAATAATTTCCGGAGAAAAGCGACGGTGTAGATTTATTTCCAAAGAGTATTAACTGGTGTGTTAATAGTCTTTTAATTCCTTTCTTCTCTGGTGTGAGAAGAAGAGAACCGGTGTGCTGCTAGCTTGTAAGCTAGCCACCGGTGTGCTGCTAGCTTAAAACAAAACCTTACCTTTTCGATTTCCGGAGAAAAAAGAAAAAGGGTGAGGTCGAGTGTGGCACTAACTGGTAT
>CALSBZ010036949.1:0-18690 GCA_943591055.1 Gobionotothen gibberifrons | reverse complement strand
GTGTCTTCGGGTCAATGTGACTGATTTGGATAGAGCAGGTCACATATGTTTCACTGTTGCCCACGTTCTTGTCTCTTTTCCTGACTCCTGACTCCTGATTAATTCTCCTATCATCTTTGTTTTAACCCTGTGACGTTTCTTGTAGAGGTCAAGGAATAGTGGTTAGGAAAAGACGATAGGAGCTGATTTTTGAACAATTTTACAGCAACACTGGCTGGATGCTCCTTACTTAGGAAAAGCAAGCTTCCACTGACAAGACATCAGAGCCCTACTTCCTTGGATTCTGAAAAAATCCAGCCATAAACTCAACAACCCCCCTGCTGCTTGTGAGCTTGTCATGGCCACTTGATGCCTCAGGCCAACAACTCTGCTCGACCAACCTGTGCCTCTCTTTCCCCTTGGCTTTATCATACAAGGGAGTTGGTAAGGTTCCCAGTCCGGCTCTTCCTTGGGTCACTGTTCCCATCAGGACTTTGCGGTGTAACCGAGACTCATCTTTGATTAACATAGCTTTGTCTCTCCAGCGTTTCAGTCTGATGTGCTTGGTTATCTGTTCTTCCCGGTTCTGACCGGTTCTGACCTTCTCTGCATGATTTTGGACCCGAGTTGCTTGCCTGCACCCTGATTGGATTTGTTGGCCAGTTTGAAGGTTTGCCTGATTCTGAGCCCTATTCTGCCTGCCCCCTTTATTAGATTTTGGTTGCCTGTTTGCTGGATAACCTGGTTTTTACCCTGCCTGTTCCTGACTTGAATCTTTTGGGCATTGTCTGTATCTGTTTTGTGCGCTTGGGTTCAAATCCGTACCTGTGAACATGTACATTGAATGGACCTAGAATTCCCGGCCAATCTGTTCCTCCAGCCCTTGCAGTATCCACCTGCTTCCTGGCACCAACTTGTCATCCAGGAAGGCCCAGATTGGTGGTTGGACATAGTGGCTGAACATTAAAGCATGTAAACATATTATACTAGAATGAAAAAATATAATAATGAACCTGAAAAGTTGCCTAATAACTCATAAAAAAGGCTTCACCATTCATCATTCACTATCTTTTTGATATTTTGAACTATTTGTTTTCGGAGTAAGTCCTGGTTAGTAATAGCTGTCTCCCCCAAACCTTCTCAGGAAGAAAGTGTTCAGTTAATGTCCCCTATAATCACCTTAATCCTAACCAAAGAGTAGCCTATACGAGTGGTAACAGTGTACCAAAATGGTAAGGTTATGGGCTGGACAGCTGAACAAAAGCTGAAACTACAAAGCTCTATAGAGCTGAGAATCGTCTGATAACCCGGTTATGGCAATTATGGTATTAAAGCTTAATACAGTGTAATCCTAATGAAATGTAACGGCTGCATCCTGGGAATGGCATGTATGTGTGATAAACAGATGTGTTTGGACAAGGGGGTTTTATGACAACCACTGGAAGAGAGGATGAGTGGAAGGAATTTACGATAGGGGTTATCTGTATATCCCATTGTTCTTTGTAGGGTGTGAGTTTTTGCATACAGTAATGTGCCATGGGGCTACCACCTGGCCTCACATGATGTTGTTTGAAATGTAAATAAGCTTTGATGTCTTCCTATTGTAAGCAATTAAAATCAATGTTTAATGACGTAATTTGGTTTAAACATACAGTAATGTTAAAACTGTTTTATTGTGAAAACATTTCCGGTTAGCATTCGCCTGTGGCTAAAGTTTATTTTGGAAAGCTATTCCGGAAGGGATCTCCGAAATACCAACAGTAAGCTTGACTTCAGGTTTTACGGAAAACACGATTACAGCCGTTAAAATGCATTAAATAAAAAGCCATGAAAGAAAGTATGAGGAGAAAAGGCATGTGGAGTTATACAATGAAGACACTACGTCTAAATCCTCTGTTTTACGCGATATCGGACACAGAAGACCGAGGGGGAGGTCCCCCTGCATCGCCAACCAGCACGTGAGGACCCAGCTAGAAATGTTTGGTTCTAAAAACATGTTACAGTCATTGTTCTAGGAAGATTTTCAGCGGGAAGTTTTTGTTTGGTTCCCAGAACGTTCTTCTGAAAGGTAGGATAACGTTCTCTAAAAACATTCTTAAAATGTTTGGTGATAACATTGTTAGAACATTATGCCCTCCTATTCTTAAAACGTTTTCAGCGGGAAGTTTTTGTTTGGTTCCCAGAATGTTCTTCTGAAAGGTAGGATAACGCTCTCTAAAAACATTATTAAAATGTTTGGTGATAACCTTCTTAAAATGTTTTTGAAAACATTGTTAGAACATTATGCCCTACTGTTCTTAAAACGTTTTCAGCAGAAGCTTTTATTTTGGTTCCGAGAATGTTCTTCTGAAAGAAGGGCATAATGTCTAAGGATAGAGGGTGTCGTTTTTCGCATATTGATATTCTGAACAATCTGTGCTGTTGTATTTGCTATAAAGTGTCCCTACTGTAGGCTATTTTTATTATATATACAGCACTTTGGCTCGACCAAAAATCGTTTATAAATGTGCTATATAAATTTGATTTGATTTGATTTGAAAGGTAGGATAACGTTCTCTAAAAACATTCTTAAAATGTTTTTGATAACATTGTTAGAACATTATACCCTACTGTTCTTAAAACGTTTTCAGCAGATGCTTTTATTTTTGTTCCCAGAATGTTCTTCTGAAAGGTAGGATAACGTTCTCTAAAAACATTCTTAAAATGTTTTTGATAACATTGTTAGAACATTATGCCCTCCAGTTCTTAAAACATTTCCAGCTGCAAGTTAGATTTTTTATGTTGCCAGAATGTTATTATTTTAGAGAAGGATAACATGGTTTATGTTAAAGAAATTATGCAAATGTTCTATGGTAACAATTTACTAAAATATGTTTACATTATTAGAACATAAAGACATAATATTCCTGTAATTGTTCAACTCAAAATTCCTGGGTAAGTGGACTGACCACTTTGGTCATTAGGATGATTATGATAGTTTACTTAACTATTGGAATTTGACTATGAACACATGTAAAAGGATGACACGGAATCAGCTGGTGAAAGTAACATTTGTTTATTAGAAAAGGGGAGCTGGGAGTGGAGGTTGGTTATGGCGGCAGTGGGAAACAGTTGTTCCAGGGTGGGTAGAGAGGCCTGGCTGGTCTTGGGAGTGTGGAAGGCCTTGGATTCCTCCTGGGAGAGACACAAAAATCAGTGTGAGGCAAAAGCAGGCAAACTTGTCAAAGAATATGCTGATAAAAAGCTAGAGCGGCACGCAACAAACCGTTCACGGCAACAATCCGGCAGGGAATGAGTGCAGGCTGCAGGTTTTCATAGTGTGGCTGACGAGCAGGTTGCAGGTGTGGTTGATTGGAGATTGCTCCCAGCCGTGTAGAGCAGACCAGCAGGCAGGTGGGGGGGGGGCACTAACCCACTAACAGGGGTTTCAGGGACGGGCAGTGATAGTCGGTCCGTTCTTCTATATGTCTGTCTTTGGTGTTATCCGATCCATATGACAATAGAGATATGTGCATAAACAACAAAAACACTTGGGGTATAATGTTCGAACAATGTTATCACCAAACATTTTAAGAATGATTTTAGAGAACGTTATCCTCCCTTTCAGAAGTACATTCTAGGAACCAAAATAAAACTTCTCGATGAAACCATTCCTAGAACAATGAATGGTAACATTCTCAAAATGTTTTTAGAACCAACAATGTCTAGCTGGGAACTCAGACTTGCCTACGCAATCATGCAATATCATGAATTACGTGCTTTCTAAAAAGGAAAATGTGGTGACATCAGATTTATTTAAAACATCCTTTTCAAACAAATGCAACAACTTGTTTTTTAAAGCGCACTACAAATAAATCTGACGTTGACCATGACCCTGTTAATATTTCGCATCACAGGAACATTTTATAAAAAAATAATAACTTCCTGAAAACATTATCCAAATGTTGCTTTCAAAATGTTCTTCTTTGGTTATCATGTAACATTGAGGGAATGTTCTACAAAAGAACATCTTTAATGTGTTACCCAACAACGTCCAAAACACATCCTTAGAATGTTGGAGGCAAAACGTTCCACCTTTGTTGACTTATCACATTAAAGGAACATTTTATAAAACACTTTGTCATCTCAGGCCTCAATAACATCCTGAAATTTTTTTCAGAATGTTTCTTGGAGAATGTTCTTCATTTGTTATCATGTAACATTGAGGGAACGTTTTATAAAAAACATTTTTGATGTGTTACCCAACAACGTCCAAAACACATCCTTAGAATGTTGCAGGCAAAACGTTCCACCTTTGTTAACATATCACAATAAAGGAACATTTTATAAAACACTTTCTGTCATCTCAGGCCTTAATAACATCCTCAAAACATCCTATGAATGTTGCAGTTAAAACGTTATGTCTTAGTTAGCCTTAAACCTTATAGGAATATTATTTGAACAAATAAACATCCTAAAAAGGTTCTTTGAACATCAGATTAAAACGTTTCTTTAAAACCTTATTAGAACCAATAGGTAACGTTAGCCAAAGTTGTGAGAACGTTCCCCCGCTAGCTGGGGAGGAGCCAACGGAGGATATAAAACCAGCTGACGAGTGTCGTTCGTCCTCTCTCCTCTGCTGCACACCCGGGACTCACAGCTGTGCGGTCCCAACTACCTCCTGTTTGTTTCATTACCATCCATCCATCCATCCATCCATCTTCTCCCGCTTATCCGTGGTCGGGTCGCGGAGGTAGCAGTTCCAGCAGAGAGCCCCAAACTTTCTTTTCCCTGGCCACATCAACCAGCTCTGACTGGGGGATCCCAAGGCGCTCCCAGGCCAGCGAAGAGATATAATCCCTCCACCTGGTCCTAGGTCTACCCCTTGGTCTCTTCCCAGCTGGACGTGCCTGGAACACCTCCCTAGGGAGGCGCCCAGGTGGCATCCTAACTAGGTGCCCGAACCACCTCAACTGGCTCCTTTCGACGCGAAGGAGGAGCGGTTCAACTCCGAGTCCCTCCCGGATGACTGAACTTCTCACCTTATCCCTAAGGGAGACGCCAGCCACCCTGCGGAGGAAACCCATCTCGGCCGCTTGTATCCGCGATCTCGTTCGTTCGGTCATGACCCATCCTTCATGACCATAGGTGAGGGTAGGAACGAAAATGGCCCGGTAGACAGAGAGCTTTGCCTTCTGGCTCAGCTCTCTTTTCATCACAACGGTGCGGTAAAAACGACTGCAGTACCGCTCCCGCTGCTCCGATTCTCCGGTCCATCTCAGACCCCGAGATACTTGAACTCCTTCACTTGGGGTAAGGACTCATTCCCTACTTGGAGTGGACAGTCCATCGGTTTCCTGCTGAGAACCATGGCCTCAGATTTGGAGGTGCTGATCCTCATCCCAGCCGCTTCACACTCGGTTGCGAACCGATCCAGTGAGTGCTGAAGGTCGCAGACCGATGAAGCCATCAGAACCACATCATCTACAAAAAGCAGAGGTGCAATCCTTAGTCCACCGAACTGCAGACCCCCTCCCCCCCGACTACGCCTCGAAATCCGATCCATGTATATTACAAACAGGATTGGTGACAAAGCACAGCCCTGGCGGAGGCCAACCCTCACCGGAAATACGTCCGACTTACTGCCGAGGACCCGGACACAGCTCTCGCTTTGGGAGTACAGAGATTGGATGGCCCTGAGTAAAGACCCCCTCACCCCATACTCCTGCAGCACCTCCCACAGTATCTCCCTGGGAACCCGGTCATATGCCTTCTCCAAGTCTACAAAACACATGTAGACCGGATAAGCATACTCCCAGGCCCCCTCCAGGATCCTTGCGAGAGTAAAAAGCTGATCCGTTGTTCCACGACCAGGACGGAATCCGCATTGTTCCTCCTCAATCTGAGGTTCGACAATCGGCCTGACCCTCCTTTTGAGTACCTTAGAGTAAACTTTCCCGGGGAGGCTGAGTAGTGTGATGCCTCTGTAATTGGCACACACCCTCTGATCCCCCTTTTTGAAAAGGGGAACCACCACCCCGGTCTGCCACTCCTTCGGTACTGTTTCCGACTTCCACGCAACGTTGATGAGACGTGTCAACCATGACAGTCCCTCAACACCCAGAGCCTTCAGCATTTCTGGGCGGATCTCATCCACCCCCGGGGCTTTGCCATTGTGGAGTTGTTTGACTACCTCAGTGACCTCCCCCCGGGAGATTGGTGTTGATCCCCCATCATACTCCAGCTCTGCCTCTAACATAGAGGGCGGAGTTGTCGGGTTCAGGAGTTCCTCAAAGTGTTCCTTCCAACGCCCTAACACTCCATCAGTTGAGGTCAACAACGTCCCATCCTTACTGTACACAGCTTGGATGGTTCCCTGCTTCCCCCTCCTGAGGTGTCGGACAGTTTTCCAGAACAACTTTGGTGCCGTCCGAAAGTCCTTTTCCATGTCTTCTCCGAACTTCTCCCACACCCGCTGCTTTGCCTCGGCCACGGCTGAGGCTGCTGCCCTTCGGGCCTGTCGGTACCTTGCAACTGCCTCGGGAGTCCCCCGGGATAACAAATCCCTGAAGGCCTCCTTCTTCAGTCGAACGGCTTCCCTGACCACCGGTGTCCACCAGGAGGTTCGAGGGTTACCGCCCCTTGAGGCACCTAAGACCTTGAGACCACAGCTCCCCGCCGCGGCTTCGGCAATAGAGGCTTTGAACACCGACCACTCTGGTTCAATGTCCCCAACCTCCACAGGACTGCCCGAAAAGCTCCACCGGAGGTGTGAGTTGAAGGCCTCCTGAATTTGGGCCTCCTCCAGACGTTCCCAGTTCACCCGAACTACACGTTTGGGCTTACCAGGTCTATCCAGAGGCTTCCCCCGCCACTCAACCCAACTCACCACCAGATGGTGATCAGTTGACAACTCCGCCCCTCTCTTTACCCGAGTGTCCAAAACATACGGCCTCAGGTCCGATGATACGATAACGAAATCGATCATGGACCTTCTGCCTAGGGTGCTCTGGTACCACGTACACTTATGAGCATCCTTATGTTCGAACATGGTGTTTGTTATGGCCACTCCATGACTAGCACAGAAGTCCAGTAACAAACCACCACTCTGGTTCAGATCAGGGGGGCCGTTCCTCCCAATCACGCCCCTCCAAGTGTCTCCATCGTTGCCCACATGTGCGTTGAAATCTCCCAGCAAGATTAAAGAGTCCCCTTCAGGAGCCCCATACAGGACTCTTTCCAGGGTCTCCAAGAAGGCTGTGTACTCTGAACTGCTGTTTGGTGCATAAGCACATACAACAGTCAGAGTTTTCCCCCCCATAACCCGCAGGCGTAGGGAGGCGACCCTCTCGTCCACTGGGGTAAACTCCAACACCGAAGCACCCAACCGGGGACTTGTGAGTATCCCCACACCCGCCCGGCGCCTCACACCTTGAGCAACTCCGGAGAAGAATAGAGTCCAACCCCTATCCAGAAGTAAGGTTCCAGAGCCGACGCTGTGCATAGAGGTGAGCCCAACCAGATCCAACTGGTACCGCTCCACCTCCCGCACAAGCTGTCGCCCGGGTCTGGTCCGTCGAGACCCTCTGCTTTCACTGCCACCCTTCTGGCAGCGCACCCGACCCCATCGCTGTTTCCCGTAGGTGGTGGGCCCGCGGGACGGAGAAGCGGAGGTGTTGCCCACGTTGCCTTTTCGGGCTGTGCCCGGCCGGGCTCCGTGGCAAGCCCGGCCACCAGACGCTCGCCGACGAGTCCTCCTTCTGGGCCTGGCTCCAGAAGGGGCCCCCGGGCTTCCTCCGGGCCGGGTATCCTCACTTCGTGTGTCGTCTTTCATGAGGTCTTTTTGAACCAATCTTCTGGCCCCTTGCCTGAGACCAATTTGCCATGGGAGACCCTACCAGGAACACAAGGTTCCAGACAACACAGCCCCCAGGTTCATCAGGGCACACAAACCTCTCTACCACGGTAAGGTGCTGGTTATTTCATTACCGCGCCATTGAATTAAAGTAACCCATTTGAACCTTTCCAGAGACTCCATTAGTCTCTTTATTGTAAGCCTCTCTCCTGGGACGCGGGAACAACGAATACTTCTAACACTATAAGAAGAGTCTGTTTCACACAGACTAGTGCGCTCTCTTTGGTGCTTGTAAGCATTAAAACGAAGATCTCAAATGTGACCTGCTCCATCGAAATCAGTCGCATTGACCCGAAGACACTTTTTGAGTTGTATACACTGTTGGAAAGAGGATATTCCTAGCTTTCTAATGATATCAGGATTGTTTTTGTACTCCAAATATTAAGCAAAATATGTCACATTATATAATGACTGTCACCGAGTCATCATTTTGAGAAAAAGGCCTTCAAAGTTTCCTCTTCTCTGGAATCCATCGATCTGATTGAGTATTAGCAGAGCAAATGATCAAAATACTACGGAGGGAAGATATTTTCGTTTGGATTACTGGTCTGGGGGAAGCTCGCGAGTGTGTGTGTGCGTGTATGTGTGTGTGTGTAATTTTGCGTTTGTGCGTATTGTGTTTGTTTCCCGGGGAAAACACTCACGAGAAACACCGGCTATTGTTATGCCCGCTGTGACGTTAAGTTACTCCGTTCTCCGCTTGTAATTATGCCGTTACAAGCTTCAAAGTTGTATTTATCATCTGAATTTGCCGAAACAAGTTTAATATTCTGAAAGCCAAGACTTTGTTTAATTGAAATCAGATGAAAACAAACTGTAACGGACTCTGCCGTGTTATCTATGATTACTATACGCTTACATTCATAATTTCAGCCGGAGGGAGGGGGAGCGGCGCTGCGGAAGAGCAGATTGCGAGTGAGAGGTGCCTGTCATCTTCCCTTTACAAGCTTCAAAAATGTATTTATCGTGTGATTTTGGAAATAAAAGTTTCATATTCTGAAAGCCAAGACTTTGTTTGTTTAAAATCAAACAAAACACCCGAACCCCGAAAAAATAGTTTTTTACGTAAATCCATGTTTATTTTGAAATGAGCCGTTGCGACTTCCGACTGATTTCGATAGAGCGGGTCACAAATACTTTATATCGATATTGTGTTTCTTTGCATATTTGCCTAACTCATAATTTACTCTAGACAACAGCTGATTTTAAGTTGCTACGACAACCCGTTTTGGATTCACCACTAACAGAGAAACCTTTTACTTTAAACTGTTTTCACAGACATTTATAGAGAGATCTGAGTCTCCTCAGAAAGAACTGTCCTGTTCTGTTCCTTCCTGAAAAGGCTTCAGTGTTGTCACTCCAGTCCTGTTGTATCAATTTATTTTCGACTCCACTCTCCCAGTGTGAGTCCACCCTCTCCTCGATGGTAAGGAGGCACAGGGGACACCCTGAGCTCTCTGATACTCAGCTTCAGGTGATTGTTGTTGCCTCACTTGAGAAACCTCTCTATAAGCCTTCTGTACTCATGGCTTTCTTTGCTGTTTTAGCTATGAAAATCTCTTGAATTCAACAATAACTTCTAACATTGTTACTTAGAAATACATGTTATACATGTTTGTTGTTAATGACTGGCTTCATTTTATTTTTTGGCGTATCTGATTTTTCTGATTAATCCTTTAAATATACCAACTTCATCAACATTTATATTGTAATAACTAGTGATAGGTTTTAAGGGTATAATATGTGGTTAACCTGTTTTTTATAGGTAGAAATGTAAGAATTGCTTCACATTGTGTTTGTGTTGAAATTATTACAGTTATGGAGAAGTAAAATAGACTTTCTTTACTTTAATAATGTAAAATGGCTGTAGAGTGACCTTGCTTTGTCAGAGCAGACGTGAGTACATTAGCTCAGAGAAAAAGAAGCCGTCCTCTCTGATCCCTGTGGCAAATCCATTTCCATCTTAATCACTTCTATAGAAAGGCACCGGACAGAAACCCATCGTTCTTTAGTTAAGAAAAGTCATTTCATATCAAACAGGAAGCAAGGGCTCGTACATTCCTCCCATTAGTCACTCTGATTGAAAGGCAAGTTGAATCTCTAGTCACATCTGTCTTGGCGGCTCTTTTTCCATTTTGTATTCCCGCTGTCTCTCCAGCAGAGAAAATGAATCTCTTTTTAAACTTGCCCATCTCTCATGGATATGAAAAACTACACAAATAAAATATGTTGTTTCTGTTCGAGTTGTACAGCATCTACCAGCGACTGCCACACACATGGGTTAAAAAACTAAATTACTACACAATTACTCAACAGATAAAGTAGAGGAAGGGGCAGGTCTATGAAATCAGGTTCGTGCCATTAAGATCCAACCCAGTCTCACGGCATTTTGTGTAATAGTCACAAAATTAATTTAATCTATTGATTCGTGTTCACCAACACGATTTTCCCATTGTTGTCGTGTCAGCGATTTTAAAAGCATTTTGGCATATGTATTTCTATTGGTAGTATGTTTCGTGCCTGCACCACGTATTTTTGTCCGGTCGGGTCTTGGAAGACAAGAAGATGTGTGGTTAATAAAAACATTTTCCTACTCAATATCAAGCCACGATTATTGTTTTTATTTTAAATTGTATAATGTCGGACTTTTTTTGACGTCCGCGAGGAAAATAAATGGGGCTCAGAGCCTCAGAATACAATTGGTGCATGAAACATACTACCAATAGAAATACATTGCTTCTAAAATCGTTCTGTGTCAGAATACGGAAATCTGTATTTTTTTTAATCATTTTTTCCTTCTAATTTGTTATTATTAGGGCCCGAGCACGGAGCGCTAGGACCCAACGGCGTCCTAGCACGAAGTGCGAGGAACCTATTGTTATCCTAGGTATCATTAGGGCCCGAGCACGGAGCGCTAGGACCCAACGGTGTCCTAGCACGAAGTGCGAGGAACCTATTGTTATTGTAGGAATTCTTCTTCTTATTATTCCATTTTTTAATCATTGTTTTCAGGCCTTTAGGATGCATCAAAAGTTGTATAATTTTGCACGCACGCCAGGACCGGTGAAAAATGTGATATTCTGGAGTCAATGGGTTAAATATTCCAACCTGCTCACTAGCGCCACCTATCAAAATCCCATTTCGGAATACATTTACAAAGTCGCACCGTAACTCCGAATGACCTGACATTTTGGACACATATCCGGGTGGACCTGCTCTACAAATAATAATAATTAGCATAATCTTCAAAAACAGTGAAATATTTACTTAAATTTCAATTTTCAGTTTTTCAACACCAAATTTCGTATACAGCATCGGTGGAGGGTCAGACACATTACCTTAGAAAATGAGCATGTTCAGACGATAAATATTGCCGCCATCAATCAAAACGTACTCGCAAAAAGGCAGGGCTTAGAAAAAAACAACCCATTTATAACTCAAGTACAGATGGACGAATTTATTTTAATTTGTTTTACACATGTTTTTTAAAATTGCGATAGCATAAAATGAGCTTCGGACGCAAAACTTGGGACACACGTCACAGCCCACGACCTTTTCGAGAATATAAAAAAAACAACGTAATTTTTCAAAAAAACTGCTCACTAGCGCCCCCTATTGTGTGGTAGTCACATATAGTTTCTCAGAACTTCACGAATTTTGGCGCGGACATATTTGTAATTAGCTTCCATTAGCCCCGCCCCCGACAAAGTCGGCCATTTTGAAAAATTTGCGTTTTTCATGCATTTTAAGCACATTCTTGCAAACTCCTCCTAGGGGAATGATCGGAGAAATTCCAATCCAGGACAAGTTCAGCCCCTATCCAATATGATGCTAAATTGCGAAGAAAATGTGTGATAGCTCAATCTATCACAAATAGGTCGTAAGCTAACAGCGAATACACCATTTTTGACGATTTCCATGTTGCAAATTACTCCAAACTACTCGCATATAGTTTTTCCGATATTCACGAAACGCTGTATACACATTGCTATTATGATTGCGGACATATTTAGTGCGAATGCTGTTTACAGCATTCCACTATAGTACTTCAATTCTTTATTCCCCTTATTTCAGCCAATACTTTGGCACTCCATAACTTCAGCTTATTTTCAGCTACAGAAACCATTCAAATATTAAACTATTCAGCCTGTTCAGGAATCGATGGGAAACCTTCAACTTTTTCAAAATATTTCATACTTTTTGAAATATTCAGCTTTTTAAACTCTTTTTTTAACATTGAAGTCAATGGGAGATGCCTTCAAATCCACTTTTCCTACACCTTGCGCCAAATGCTACTTGATGAAGCCATATCTACGAGCTTATATTATTTAATAGTTATCATTTTATTTTATTGTTCTTTTTTGTTTATAGTAAATCTTCCTTTTAATTCTTATTTAAGTTTATCAGATAAGTTGTACTATGCCTCTGTTTTTGTAAAGGCAGCCTTAGGGCACCGGGGGAGGGGAGACCTGCTCATTATAAATATGGGAAACAGGTGGTAGTGAGTGGCGCTCCCGGTAGAGCTGATGTTTTTTTACCATCGGGTAAGAAGGAAGAACAAGGCTTGATATGTGTATAATAAATTGCACTAAAACGTCTTTTGCTCAGACTTTAATTTTTACCCATGCGTAAGATTCGCTGACGGGTGCCTCAGCGGCACTTTGCTTTGAGTTATATTTCTTTCATATATTTTTATAATTTTGTCCGCTTTATAGTAAAAAAACAGCCTCATGAATGGATACTATTTTTTTGGAAACCCTCTTTCTGTGGATGGCCCGCTGCAAAGAGGGATAAAAGGATTTCCTTATTGAAACTTCTGTGAGTCGCGTGGAAAGGAGGAGGACAGACGCCGGCCTCGTTTTGGAAATGTTTGTACGCGAGGCAGTGCGCGTGGGACAAGAGGAAAAAATTAATGAGTCATGCTTGTTGTGATTTAATCAATGGATGCATACGCAAATGAACATATGAGCCAAACGTGTCAAATGTTATGGATGGAATAATTAAACGCGTCATCAAATAAATAAGGACGTCTGTGCAAGCCAGTTTTACGCACGCTGCGGAGAGCAGCGTTACGGATTAACGCAGACGCAATCTGATCAAAGGGATTGAATACAATTTAAAAGCAACTCTCAAGTAAAAATGACTGAACCTAAAACTGTCATGGAGGCAGAGGATCTTTTAAAATCCCTCACGGCCACACGCAGAGGGAAACTTGGAGTGTGCACAAGAAAATTAAATGAAACTAAAGCCCTGCTCACTGACGGTGGAAATGTGGATGATGTTGATGATTGTATGGATATGTTTAAAACTGCGATGGATGAATTCAATAAAGTGCATCATTCTCTCCAACAACTCTTATCTGAAGAGGAAAAGGACATTGATGTAACAGACTGGTATGAACCCAGAATTATGAACTTTAATTACTTTGCAAAGGAAGTTAAAGCATGGAGAAGAGAACGCATTGCACAACTACAAGTTGATCCACTTGACAGTATCTCCAATGCCTCCAAAAGGACTACAACATCAAGGGCCTCATCTGCTGCTAAGTTAGCATCAACAGAAAGGGCAGCTCTGGAGGCTAAGTCTGCTGCTTTAAAGGACATGCATGCACTGCGACTGAAGGAAACCATTCTCAAATCAAAAATGGAAAAGGTGGAGATGGAATCACAGATTGCAGCAGCAGATGCCAAAATGAGGGTACTTCTCAGCCCAAATGAGGATGATCATCTTGGGGATGCTATGAATGCTTATTTAGATGAAGAAGGTAAACTGGACAATGTGGAGCAAACGTATACAGACACTTCTGTCCTGGAATTTATTGAAGTAGCTGCTGTACCTAAAACTCCACTACATAGAACAATTGTGGATTTCCATAAAAGATCTCGGCAAGCAAAAGGTGCATCAAGCCCACAACCGGAAAATCCTGCAATCAACACTATTACTCAGGAAAACCTCAACACACTGGCACAGAGACAAAAGGACATAGCTGATCTCATCTCGACTTTCTTGAACAGTTTACATCAGGTCAAGCCAGAGGTCTGGTCCGTAGCTGTCTTCACATGGATGCACAAAGAGGATATTCAGAGGCCATGCAATTTTTAAAGAGACATTATGGAAATGAAATGAAAATTGCAAATGTTTATCTGGATAAGGCACTCAACTGGACAGCTATCAAGCCTGATGATGGAAAATCTCTTCAGGCCTACTCACTATACCTAAGAGAATGCCTTAACGCCATGCAGGACTTGGAGTACATGGATGAGCTAGACGTCACATCAACTTTAAGACTAATTGTCTCCAAGCTAATTTCAAAAGAAAAACATCAGAGCTAGATTCAAACATCTGGTCGAATTCACCGAACAGCATTCTGACATATTATTACACCCAGTGTTTGGAGAAATTAAAGACTCAAATCCCACTAAAAGGATAATCACCAACAATAGGACAACTGACCTCAGAACACCTAAAAGGAGCAGTAGCTTTTCCACAGCTGTCGCCGCAACTGAACATTATGACACCAAGCTACAGGCATTTAAGGTGCAGCAACCCACCTACATCAAAGCTGCCCCTGCAACCATATGTAGTTTCTGTCAAGGTAGGCATGCAGTAGTGGACTGCTTAAAACTCAAATCAGAGCCTCACGACCAAAAGGTTAATTATGTAAAGACAAATGGTTACTGTTTTGGTTGCCTTAAGAAGGGTCACATGAGCAAAGATTGTACATTGAAGCTAAACTGTCTAACATGCCAAAGGAAACATCCAACACTGCTGCATATTGATGATTTAAATTCAAAGCAAGTCACCCTGCAAAACAGTAGAACAGAACCAAAGCGAGCGTCCATCAACAGTGCGAAAGTATCAGCTGATCAGTCAACAGGGGCCGGTGAGGATTGTGCCCTTGCTATTGTTCCGGTGCAAGTGAAAGCAGAACAAGGAAGCAAGTATATTCAAACCTACGCCTTTCTTTTTTTTTTTCTTTTTTTTTTCTAAATCTTTTTATTGGCTTTTTGACAGACATCATAATGGCAATACAGTAGGTACACATGTATGGAAGATGGTCTGTAGGAAAATTAAAGTTACCTCACCCCAACCCTCCCACCGACCCTCACCCCTATGGGCTATGATCACATTGTAAACAAGACATAAATCAAAAAGTTACAAAACAAAAAACGCCAGCATAAAAAAAAGAAAAGAAAAGAAAATGGGGGTAGAAATTACATGAAATACAAAGACCAATAACTGAAAATTACATACAAATACGGATGCTTCTTCATGTTGATAGTCAGTATAAATAAATACCTGGGAAATAACGGTAATGCAAGTTACATGAGGAAACAGAGAAGACAAAAAAAGTAATGGTCAATGTATTAGGGAGATAAGGAAAGGGGGAAGTGAAGGTCTCTCCTCCCCCCCCCACCGGGTTCACTCACACCTCATCAGCATCAGGGTTGATTGTAAGGTCATTGATTAGCAGTAATAAGGGAGTCCAGGTCTTATGAAAGAGTGTCAGGGATCCTTGTAGTGAAAATCATATCTTTTCGAGATTAATACACTGTAATAGTTCCTGTATCCACCTGTCATGTGTGGGTGGGGAGACGTGCTTCCACTTAAGAAGAATGGAACGCCTGGCCAGCAAGGTTGTGAAGGCGATGACCCGCTGGGTCGTGGTGGGCATGTTCTGTGTTGGGGGGACGCCGAACAAGGCAGTTAGAGGGTTACGGGGTATGGGTATGTTGAGGGCCTGCTCAAGGGTTTTGAAAATACTAGACCAGAAGGCATTCAGGCTGGGACATGACCAAAACATATGTGTGTGATTGGCAGGAGATTGCTTGCATCTGTTACAGGCATCGCTTCTAAGAGGAAATATTTTGGCTAGTTTAGCATTTAGTGAGCCCTGTGGAGCACCTTGCACTGCATTAGACCATGCCTAGCACAGATAGATGAGGTTTGCACCAAACGAAGAATGTCCCTCCACTTACTGTCAGATATGTCTACACCCAACTCGCCCTCCCAGGATTCTTTTATAGATGTAGTAGAGGCTAGGTCAAAGGAGGCAAGTTTTCCATAAATAGTAGATACCAGCCTTTTTTGGTCACAATCAAGGGTGAGAAACTGGTCAATTCCTGACTCAGGGGGGCGGTTGGGAAAATGGGGAAATTGCTTTTGAGCAAAATGCCTAATTTGGAAGAAGCGGAAAAGATGACTGTTTGGCAGGTGATATTTGGCTGACAAGGATGCAAAGTCAGAGAAAACCCCATCTTTGTAAAGATTACTGATTGTGACAAGCCCGTTGGCAGCCCACATTCGGAAGGTGGGGTCCGAGCAGGATGGAGAGAACGAGTGATTATTTAGAATCGGAGCTAGGATTGAGGCTCTGTGTAAGCCATGTTGCCTTCTGAATTGAAGCCAAATCTTAATAGTACTGGTAACAATTGGGTTGACTGAGATTTTGTGCGGCATTACGGGAAATTGAGAGCAAATCACAGAGTGTAAGGAGTTAGAGGAGGAGGAGATCTCCATGTGAACCCATGGTGGGCTCGAGTTAGGAGTCTTGGGGCGGCTCGTCCAGTAAAGGAGTCGGTTAATATTAGAGGCCCAGTAGTAGTGACGGAAGTTCGGGAGTGCCAAGCCGCCCTCCGACTTGGGGAGCTGAAGAATAGATTTTTTAAGACGGGCGGGTTTGTCATCCCAAATGAACGCATTTAGTTGACTGTCGAGACTGGTGAAAAAAGATGTATTGATGCAAATTGGGATATACTGGAAGAGATATAAGAATTTCGGCAGAATTACCATTTTAATAAGATTGACACGGCCAACAAGGGATAAGGGAAGGGAAGACCACCTAGATAGATCCGATATTTGCATTTAGCTAAGAGTGGTTGAAATTTTTTGGGAAACAGATCTTTAAAGGAGCTGGTGATGGACTCCCCCAAGTATCCAAAGCCGTCTGATGCAATATTAAAGGGAAAAGCGGTTGGGGGGAGTGTCTTTGCCAGTTGGTTTACAAAAAATAGTTCGCTCTTTTGGAGATTTAATTTGTAGCCTGATAAACGACCAAACTGCTCAAGGATTGACAATATAGGAGGGAGAGAGGACACAGGATTGGAGACATTTAGGAGAAGGTCATCCGCGTAAATGGAAAGTTTGTGAACTATACCATGGCGAGTGATGCCCTCAAACCCATTGTGGCCTCTTAGCCATATAGCTAGAGGCTCAATGGCTAAATTAAACAATAGTGGAGAAAGCGGGCAGCCCTGGCGTGTCCCACGTTGGAGAGGGAAGGCAGACGATTGAATGCCATTTGTGTTTACCGATGCAGAAGGGGAGGCGTATAAAAGCTTAATCCAAGAAATAAATGTTGAGTCAAAGCCACATTTTTCTAAAATGAAGAACAAGTAGCTCCACTCCACCCTATCAAAAGCTTTTTCCGCATCGATTGAGACTATGACTTCGGGGACATTGGACGGGGTCGAGAAAATAACATTAAGTAGCCTCCTGGTATTGAAGAAAGAGTGTCTCCCTATCATAAACCCTGTTTGGTCAAGCGGAACTATAGAAGGTATCACGAGTTGGAGGCGGAGAGACAAAATCTTAGCCAGTATTTTACAATCAACATTTAGGAGGGAAATTGGTCTATAGCTGCCACAAAGAGTAGGATCTTTATCCTTCTTCAATAGTAGAGAGATGGATGCCATGGACAGGGTTTGAGGTAATCTGCCTACTTTAAGGGAATCATTATACATCCTTGCTAGAATTGGGGCCAAAAGAAACAAATATGCCTTGTAGAATTCGACTGTGAAGCCGTCCGGACCAGGGGATTTCCCATTTTGCATAGATTTGATGGCTTCCTGTATCTCTAAAGTGGAAATGGGGTCCCCCATTCCGCCTGCGTTAACTACATCAATTTGGGGGAAAGTTAAGGAGTCAAGAGGATTTGGGTTTATTGTGCCAATTGTGGGGCATTCAGAAGTGTACAAATTATTATAAAATGCAAAGAAAGATTTGTTTATTTCAATCGGGTCAGAGACTAAATTTACGTAAATAACGTTTTTTATATAAGGACGGTGAGGGGGAGGAGGAATACGTTTCATCAATTCGGAGAAGTTCTTCCAAAATTGCCGACAGCCGAACCCTTTCATCCTTTCTTAGTTTGGAAACATACGATATAACGAACATAGGCTTTGAGAGCCTCCCACACTGTTCCACAACTTACGTCAGCAGTGTCATTAATTTCGATATATAAACAAATCTGTGAATTAACAAAGTCCTTAAACTTGTCATCTGACAGCAGGTGGGAACTGAACCTCCACAACTTAGCAGGAGTAACACTAAGAGGGAAGTGGATATCAATTGATACAGGGGCGTGATCTGAGGTGGCTATAGGATGGTTTTGACACGCGCTGGCAAGGTGTAGCAAGCTGTCATCAAGCAGAAAAAAATCTATTCGCGAGAATGTGTGGTGGACGTGTGAGAAAAAAGAGAAAGCTTTACTTTGAGGGTTTTTAAATCTCCAAGGGTCTGAGATTCCTAATTGTGCTGCATAATTTGAGACTACATCGGCAGATTTTGAGAGAGTGCCAAGCTTAAGGGATGACCTGTCGAGATGCACATCTTGAATCAAGTTAAAATCTCCACCCATGATTATGCGGTGATTGTCTGCGTTCGGGATTTTAGAAAAAAGGTTCATAAAGAATTGGTCATCATCCCAGTTGGGTGCGTAAACGGAGACCAAAATTACAGGCATACCCTGCAAGACACCTGAAACTATGACGTAGCGGCCATTATTGTCGAGAATAGTATTTGTTGGTACGAACATC
>CALSBZ010036945.1:0-10671 GCA_943591055.1 Gobionotothen gibberifrons | reverse complement strand
CACACACACACACACACACACACACACACACACACACACACACACACCCTAACATGTATCTGATTTGCATAACAATAACCTCTTTTTTTATGAGGAAAGACATTGTATTGTACCTGTGTTCAAGATAAGGAGACGCTCCGTGAGAAGGAGAAGCTGGAGATGGAGTTGAACGCATTGCGCTCCACCACGGACGACCAAAGGAGACACATCGAGATCAGAGACCAGGCGCTCAACAACGCACAGGCCAAAGTGGTCAAGCTGGAGGAGGAGGTAAGAGCATAACATGTCACTCTTACTGGAAATAATCCTGTTGGTTGGATTAATGCTTGTTGCCATTTAAATTGAATCAGGAAATCCTAATTCAGACATAGAAACTCAGTTCCAATGGTGGTGGGACAACCAAGCAGGGACCACCTTCATTAAATGTATTAGGCTGAGTCTGTTCATAAAAAAAATCCCTATTTCAATTCCCATCATGGTGTTTTCATGACTACAGGTAATAGAACATCAACAGTAGCATTGACATCTCATGCCAGACATAACTCATTGATTATATCTAAAGATGAACAATGAAAACTAAAGATTTCTGATTTCTGTAGTGAAACCAAAAGTTTTGTTTATTTTATTGGAGGTGTAGAGGCTAAGCCAACACTTAAAGCCACTGAGTAACTGCTATCTTATCGTAATTGACACAGTTAAAGTTGCCAGGTTAATAAAAGCCTGATAATTTCTGATAATCCATAAGAAATAAACCTGCTTTTCCGTTTCGAGATGTGAGAGCTAGAAATATTTTCACTCTGATGCAAAACTGCGTGCACGAAGCCCCCACCTTTTTGTTTTAGCATGTCTGTGAGTGGGGAGATTCCCCTTCGATTCTATTGGCTCTAACGGTCAGAAAGAGATGTCAATCACCAAAATCGACCAATGGGTTCCAGAGTAACGGTAACACCCCCATTTCCACCCAAATCATCTCAGAGGTGGAGTTTTATTTTGCTAAACCTCTCTAAAAAGGTCAAATGTCACTTGATACAGGGTACTTATTATGTTATAGTTTGGATTCCTAAAGCTTTTAGTCTACCTTACCATCATTCAAGGGTGGTTTTCACTATAAGTAATGTTTTTTTTTTGGACGGAAACTATAATTTACATGATTTGACTATGTTCAATCTGAATTTACTTTAAAATAAAAACATATTTATTGATTCTGACTCATCTACATCCAACTCACAGGTTCATCATTGCTTTTAGAAAAAAGATTATTAATTTACCCCTTTTTAGAAGTGAAGATATAGTAATTTTTTCTGGGAATGTAATTTTCGAGCCTGAGACCTGAAAAACAGGCTTGGGGCTTAACAGGAAAAAAGCAGATTTGGTGACAGACTTGTTGTGGGAATGGAAGGAAAGGGTGGAGTCAAAGATGACACCCAGGTTGCAGACTTCAGGAGATGGGGAGATGGAGCAGCCATCAACCTCGAGGATGAAGTCACCAACCTTCCAGAGCAGCGCCTATGGTGCCACAACCATGAGCTCTGTTTTCTTGCTGTTAAGCTTGAGGAAACATGACATCCAGGTTTTTATTTCGTGCAGGCAGTTGACAAGGGACTGAGGGGGGAGCTGGGAGGATGGAGTAGGGCTGAGATAGATTTGGGTATCATCAGCATAGCAGTGGAAGTTGAGTCCATGATGGCGGATGATCTGGCCGAGGGGGAGCATGTAAATGGTGAACAGGAGGGGGCCAAGCACAGAGCCTTGGGGGACACCTTGATTGACAAGTCCAGCCTTTTCTGCTGCTCCTTTAATTTGTGCAAATTAAGTAGTACTTGATTTAGTGCTGCTGTAATTTTTTTTGAACATTTTCCCACATTGGAAACACTGTCATCAGGATTGATTTCATCATGATTATACCCAGTACCTTCATATTTAGAAAACCAAACCTTTGTATTGGCAATTAAAACAACATTCACAAATCATTAAACAACATTTGGGCTTTAAACCATGTTTTATGTCTTTCCCTTTTATCATGTGGCAGTAAAGAAATTATAGTTTATACACCAGAGATGGATTACTCGAGTCCTGGACTCGGGTGCCGATTTTCGGGACTCGGGACACTCGACTCGGACTCGTGCATTGATTGACCCGAACTCGGACTCGTGAATTCTCGCGCACGATGACTCTGACTCGGACTACTGAATTTTTCATCCACGATGACTCGGACTGACGCCTGATCTGGACTCGGATTCGAGCAAGTTTTGTCTCGAGTCAAATTAACTCTGTCCTGGCATGTGTACCTGCAAGGCGAGTTCACATACTGGGCATGGGCGCGCCCCTGCTATTCCAGTCTAAAGATGTCCAGAGACACACCCCGCATGCTGTATGCTTTTACAGATTTTGCTTCCACATTGGGAAAAAGCAGCGCAAAATGCTCGTTATGTGGAAAAAAGATTGAAAAGAAGGCTCCATTAAACATTACTCCAAGGATAAAGTTCAGACATATAGGTAGGCTGTATTGAACACTATCATCAGAGTAATGTGATCAAATCAATAAATAAAGACTCAGCCGATAACACAAAAGCACATGGCTACTTAACATGCAGAATGTCATCATTTTACATGCTAAGTAGCCATGTGCTTTCTGGGGCTTAATCTTTATTGATATCATTTAAACATTCACTATTATAATAATAATAATAATAATAATAATAATAATCATTGTAATATTATTAATAAGATTTATATTCCTATAGCACCTTTTATACAATAATTGTAGCCAAACTTGCTTCACAGCAGTTCAATAGACAAATTAGTATAAAATGACAGGATAAATAGAATTGGAGGGATGAAACCCTCTTTAATGGTCACAAATGCAGAGCACACAGCACACACAGTGAAATGTGGCCTCTGCATTTAGCAGATAATGGTGTGACTCCAGATAGACCCAACTCCACAAAAGTATTGTCCTGGAATGTAAAGGCTATGAACAGCCCTGTCAAAAGCTCAAGAGTTTTTTCTCACCTCAGAAAGTTAAATGCAGATGTCGACACACTTGCGCATGGCTAAACAAATGTATAGTCAGGTCTTCCACTCAGATTTTGACTCCAAAGCCAGAGGTGTTGCAATCCTCATAAGTAAGAGGATACATTTTTCCACCACTAACATTATTTCTGACAGAAATGGGAGATATTTAATTACTACTGGTATGTTTTGGCAAACTCCTGTTGTTGTATTTGTGAATGTATATGCTCCCAATTTTGATAATGCTGCGTTCTCTAACAGCTTGCTGAGCAAAATCCCATGTCTTAAATCCCACCATTTAATACTGGGAGGGGACTTAAACTGTGCTATTGACCCATCCTTAGACCGCTCTTCTCCCACAACGTTGTCTCCGTCCACTATGGCAAGGTCATTTTCTGACTTTGTGTCTCTGCATGGCCTTGCCGACCCCTGGATATATAATAATCCTCAGTCTCGTGATTACTCCTTTTCTCTCATGTATATCATTCTTTTTCTCACAATAACTATTTTTTCATTGACCATAAATTGCTGCCCAAGGTTACCTCTTCAGAATATTTACCAATCCCCATCTCTGACCATGGTCCTTTAATTCTGGAAATATCTCTGTCTACTCAGCCTCGTACACCTCCACGGTGGAGATTCAATTCACTTCTGCTCCCTGATGCCAAGTTTTGTAGTACAATCTCCACTGCCCTCGATGATTTTCTGTTTTCTAATAAGACAAGCTCCGCCTCCCACTCCCTCTTATGGGAGTCGCTCAAGGCCTACCTCAGAGGGCAAATAATATCTTATGCCTCACATTTTAACAGGACCCGTAGAGCTAGGCTGGACGAGCTCTCTAAGGCGATACTTGACTTAGACCGCCAATATGCTTCGACCCCGTCCCCAGATCTTTATAAACAGCACCTGAATCTCCATTCGGAATTCAATCTTCTATCTACTCAAGACGCAGAGCCTTACTGTACTCAAGGGGAACATACTATGAACATGGCGATAAGGCTAGTCGGTTGCTTGCGCACCAATTAAAATGCAAAGCAGCCTCCCGATTAATTCCTCAAATTCTAGACTCCTCTAACAACTTGACCTCTGACCCAGCACAGATTAATGATGCCTTTAAACGTTTTTACTCTACCTTGTATAAGTCGGAGATGCCATCAGACACCACCAATATGACTCAGTATTTGGAAGAATTGATGATTCTCTCAGTTCCACCTGAGGTTGCGGATGACCTTGATTCCCCTCTCACTCTTGATGAGGTTATGCATGATCTATCGGGTCAATGCAGAGCGGTAAGGTCCCACGACCTGACGGGTTCCCTCCTGAATTAAAAAAAAATGTTGATGCTAAGTTGGCCCCTCTGCTTTTAGCCATGTACAATGGATCGTTTGGTAATGGCTCACTTCCACCCACCTTGGCACAGGCTTCAATAGCTCTCCTCCTAAAAAAGGATAAGGACGTGACTCTGTGTAGCTCTTAAGATACTGGCTAAGGTCCTTGCACGACGGCTGGAGGTAGTCCTAACAGAAATCATTTCTGAGGAACAAACAGGCGGTATACAGGGGAAATACGCATTTTTCAATATACATACACTTTTCAACATCATTTATTCCAAGCAACCCTCCACCCTTCCTGAGGTGGTCGTCTCTCTTTTTTTTTTTTATCATACATTTTTTATTGCAACATCTTCAATTTACAACACAGTACAGAAGACAATTCAGGTTGCACAACATTTTGGATTAATTCAATCCCATCCCTCTATCCTACATCCCTGTCTCTTTTTAAGCCTCCGATTTGCTTTCTCCAAAACTTGTTGCCAAACCTGTGAAGTCCTTGCATTTCCTGAGGCCAAGTTGAAGGATGAAATACTAAGAAATTATCACATGACTTGAAGTTATATCTGATTTCAGATGTGGGAAGTTACTAAGTACACTTTAATTTTTTTCTTCTACATTTATGCTTAAACTTGCTTGAAAATTACAATTAAAAAAGTGAATGCAGGATTTGATATGTTTTACGAGACATAAGGGCAGGAATTCAGAGGAAAAGGAGCAATTTTGAGCTCTGCTCTTAAAAACGGCTTTTTTTTAAGGTCATACGTCAAACGTGTCATATTACATCACAAGGGGACACATCTCCGCTCTCTGACCGTGGGAATAGTTAGTAGTTGCGTTGAGCAGTTGTGTTGAGCGGTTGTGTTTTAGTGAGCTGGTATTTTTCGGTAGTTTTACATTGTATTTCACCATTTGTAATCATGGTGCAGTATTGTGTTTGTGCAGGTTGCACAAATACCAGCCTGTCAGGACATCGAGTCCACTATTTCCCTAACAGGAAAAGAAAGCTAGCTAGCTTTCGGTCCTGGGTTCGTTTCTCATTAGGTAACGCGAGATACGGCTGATACTTGCGCATTAGTTACTGTTATGGATCAGTATCAACAGTCCTGCCAGTAACGTTACTATATTATCAATGCTACTTTAGTTATAGCCTGATGTATGATAGCTAACTTTACAATGTTGTGATGTGACGTTGGCTAACATTCTGTAGCTAACGCCGATCACTCACCAAGATAGCTGCCCCTTCCCTGCTCTCTCTTTCCCCTCCGGTACAGCTCCAAAGGTAGTGTGGAGTTGCATTAGGTAACGCGAGATACGGCTGATACTTGCGCATTAGTTTCTGTTATGGATCAGTATTATTAGCTTGTTCGTTTTTCTCGCGTCCAGGAGAGAACTGGTTTAAATAATGAGAACAATGAGTCTCGACTAAAAGTTTCAAGTGGGTTACTTTAATGTAGTACAAGGCACGGTAGTGTTACAAACAGGAGGCAGTTCAGAGGAGGAAAACAGCTGCATTCCTCTCGGGTAGGGGTGAAGAAAGAGATCGACTCATGGCTTGTTCTTCCTGTTGTCTTCTGAGGTCTTCTCCTATTGGCCGGCGTCATCGGGGGGCGGGTCCAATGCATTTCCTGTCTTTTCTGTTGCTAAATTACATCATTCTGGTGTCTGTGGTTATTTAAACATTCCCTGCTACACATTATTCAGCGTCAATAAATGAGTGCTAATCCCAGTGTGCTCAGTGTAGAACATCACATGTCATTTCACCTTCAATCATGGTTTGAAACCGTAGCATCCCGCCAGATGCTAAAGCTAACAGTCCCTCCTTACACACCTAAAAGGTGTGTACATAATACTGAAATCAATGAGTTCTTCATCTGAACTTTACATAGTACATAACTCTTATCAAAATCATACAATCAAAATGGAATTGTTCAATAACCTCAACTTTATAAAATACAAAAATACTTTGATGGTGCTCAAACATAAAGGTTTTCCCTTGTGCATAACTTCTAGTGTTAACATTCAATATCATTCCCAAAAATGGCAGCATGGCTTGGTATTGGAACATTTCTTTCTCCCTCCTTTCACAGTAACTGTTCACAGAGCACGCTCAGTGTTAAGGCACTTGTTTTTACAAAGTGTCATAGAAACAAAGTATTTCTGAATAGTGCAAAGTAATTTGAAATGGATTCACTCCATCTTAGCATTGTGGCTTGTTCGCTTTTCACATGATTTGGACAATCTCATCATCTACATCCATATCATCTTTTACATCCATCTCTGTTTCTGGGGGTAGGTTGTCTTATTCTGCTAGCATTTGTAACTGTTACCTCTTGAGAAATGTACCCTCCTTTCTATCATACCTTTTAAGGTATGAAAGTAATATGTTCTCTAGAAGAGGCCGTCGTAATCAATTGGTACGTTAGGACATGGAATGCAACTGCAACATCTAGCCCTCCCCTTAGTGTCCCTATGCTATCCTTGTATTAACTACACAAACACAAATCACTGGCTGTGCTAGTGCAGAGGTCCCAGTCCAATCCTGTGACGAGACTAAATACTAGGTTTTGGTTCCTCGATATCACCAAACATCTACTCTGGCATTCCAGACAGTCATTTCTGGGAGAAGATTTTGGTCAGTTACAACAGTTGCAGAATTTCATCATTTGAAAGTTCCTACTTCAGTACCTTTGGTGGTCTGTGCTAATGCAGTGATAAAGTCCCTGAAATGGTGAACACCAGTGTAATATCACTAACTCATCATACTAATCACTAACTCATTATACTAATTTATCTTCAGTTCTGATCTACTTAAAGAACTATGCTAAATCCCTTTAACAGTGTGTGTAACCTTGGGTGCCCGAGCATGTGATAATTACTCCCTTCTTTATCAAGGATCTTAAAAAACTGAAGTCATTTAGCTTGGTTTGTAGTTCAATTTAGGAATTTTTGCTTATGGCGGATATGTTTCTACTTTAAATAACATCTCTAAATGTCAGGTCATCTGGTTAAATGGATGACCTTTAAAAGGTGGTGGCACTTGTCTTTTAAAACTCATAATCTGGTGCCGTGCGCTCCCTGTGAAGCTGCAAGTAAGATTTAGAACGTCTGCAGGGTGAGTTGAGCGACCCCTTCTCCCTGATCGATATTTGTTCTCAAAAATATGCATCATTACAATGAGTGATCCAAGGCCCTGCATGTATTACTCCCAATTATATTACTTTAAAAATGTGCAATCCCTCTTTGCCCGGTTTCTTTTTAAAACTCTATGTCTTGGACGACAAACAAATGTTACTTCTCCCCTAAATGTTCTCCTCTGGTAATAACTATGCTACAATGGTGAAATCAATACTCTAGATTGGAATACTATCTTTGGCTTGGTACTAGCTCTACCTTTAACATTTTCCATACAAATACAGATGTCTGCTTTCCTAGAGTGGTTACTAAAACTATCCCTTTAAACTGTAGATCTGGTTTGTAACAAATTAAATCTTCCCCAAATTCACACATGAATAAGAATCTCTAAAAGAATAATTTGTTTATATTATGAAAAGATTGAATAATATGTTTTACCCTCAGTGTGTTTTAGGATTATTCTCTCATTTTACTTTAATAGTTTCCTCTTTAATAAGTGTGTTTATGTGTAAACTCACTCCCGTTTTCCTTCTTTCCCCCTCTGGTCGTCAAGCCACGACCCCCTCACGTTCTGCTGGCCCCTGACAACTCCTCCGTCCTGTCTTCTCCTCCTTCCTGTCTTCTCCTCCGTCCTGCCTTCTGATCCTTCCGCTGCAACTCTCTTCAGTGGCCCAACTGCTTTGCCTGTACAGTCTCTTCGCTGTTGCATGGAGGGCGTATTCTGCTCTCATGTCTTGTGCAAAGTCTCGTAGCTCAGCTTGCAACTTTATGTCCTGTCTTGAGGGACCGATGAGATTATACCTCTTTCAGCATGCTGTTTTGGTCCTGGATTCCTCCGGTGGAGATGATTCTGGATGCCTCAGGTCGTTGTTGGTTCAGCTCGGGTTCTCTGTCTGTTCGATGGAGGAGGAGGAGGAGGAGTCTCCTGTGGTGATGTCATTTGTCTGCTAGATATGGGGTCGTAGCGGTCTTTCAGGCAGAGAAAGGGAGAGAGAGAGAGAGAGATCTCGGGACGCATTATCTATAGCTTATTCTAACACACCGAGGCAAAAATAAATCCAATCCTTTCCACTCTATTCTCTTAATCATACTATCTGTCTTAGATGTTAAACGCCCTCTAAACACAATCAATGTCTACTAATAATTTGACCATATCCCAAAACATTGCTTTCACCCACTGTAACATGTTTACTCCTAATAACTCTTTTAGGAGACAATTTTCTTCTATAAACTTAAATACCTACATGCTTCGAGCACCTCATATCTCACACACTATAAAAGAACGTCCCCATATTTCCTCCATCATTTTAAATCTCACTGTTATTTAGAACATATGTAACTTTTGTGACTGGACATATCTGTGCAATGTCGCCACAATCTGCTGGGGAATCTTGTTCATAGAGTTTGTGCGTACAAAGCTGTACTTGTGGGTTGGTAGCCTGTTTCTACTGTAATAATTCTCAATAATTTTGCTCAGATAGGTCACCGATCGGTTGTTCATAACTTATCAGGGGGTGTTATGGTACAGTCTAAAACATGGATCCCGTGCATTTGGTGATTCCCCTAATCTGTAAATCCCCATCACTTACATATCCCGATCACTTAAACCCCTCTCATAATTTGATCCAATAACTGCATATAGAGGGGGTGAATCCTCTTGATTATAACCTCCTCACCTGGCAACCTCGAAGGGACTAGTGCTTCTAACTCCTTCTCTTGTTGCTCAGGTGATCTTTTGGCTCTGGGGATAAGTGAAAGTCTCTGAAACACAGCTGGAGTTTTGTTAGTGATGTGGAACTAATGGATCCATGTCTTACATGATATTGTACTCCCCTTCCAACCAGAAAGGTGCCAACTGTAATGAGGATAATCAACAATGCTATTCTGACTCTTATCCCTAGTGGACCCCACAATTGCTTTGGCTTTGTTCTCGACTTAATCTCTATTTTCTCCATGGTTGTGTCAGTTACAGAATTCAAATTATGAGTACAAAAATAACTTATTCTAAAATTGGACTATTTTTTAGGTGTAAAACAAAGAAATAGGTTTTCACTTTAGTGTACTATCTATACAAATCTAAAGACAATTCATCTATCGAGCTGTTTCTATCTTATTCTTATTTCTATTTATTGTTTTGTTCCAGCTCTGCCAAATCAGTCCTAACTTCCAATAACTTTCTGGAAGGTGCCAGTGAAGGGTGACAATGTGTGAGGTGGTGTCAATTTGCTCCTTTTATCTTTACCTTTAAACCGGAGCGCATGTGAAGTTTGTTACAACTTCTCACGGTTCCGACCACCTGGGTTCAATCTCACTGCCTTTTGTGAACTTTCACCCTCACCCAATCACCTGGCCGAACAGGAGTCTCTTTTGGTGTCTCGTCTGGTATCTTCGCTGTATTAAATAAATATAACTTCTCCGTGTACCCTTAAGGCGTACAAAAATATCATATGATGTATGGTATAAAAACATATTCGCTAAAAACCTGCCATTAGTACAAAAAATAGTTTACTTGTTTCAATAACGGCTTTAGTCATGGTATTATGCATCATTGTTTCTGCGAAAAACAATACCCCTGGTTTCGCTAATGCATCTCAATAATTCTAGGATTAGAGGCTTGTCTGACACTACTGAACCAACATATGATACAATAACATTTCTCTAAACTAGAGGGAAAATACGAACTATTTTCACAAAAGGTGACATGCAGAGAACATGAAGGGCTGGTGCCCCTCACTCAAAATGAGATATTGCCTTACGCACTACATTATAAATCAGTAAAGTCACTCAAGAATAAATAGATAAAGACTGATTTTTTAAACTGTTGTAAAAACCCTAGAACTCCTTCATCTAAGCTCTCAACCAGTGTTATTCTATTTAGTTTGCAGCTCATGCCTTAGAACAGATACTTCAGACTTATTATAAAATGGTGTTTTTGAGAATAAATGTAATCTGACTCCATAAATCACATAATTGTTTGACTAAAAAACTAGACTTCCACTAACAATAAATGAAGTTCCCCTTTAAACACAGCCCCGGTCTTCTGACGGGGTCTATCTATGTACTGGTTGGTTGGTTGTGCCAGTCTCTGTCGCTCCGTCACTGTTCTCCCTCTAACAGTCACTCTCTAGTTCAGCTGGGTTCTTGTTGACTTCTTCACTGGTTTGAGACAAGCGACCCGAACGGAACACCCCCC
>CALSBZ010036943.1:0-21413 GCA_943591055.1 Gobionotothen gibberifrons | reverse complement strand
TTCTAATAAACATGTTAAAGAAACTCGTGAGTTGTCTGACTGAACTGGATTACTTGGCAGCGCAAGTACGGACCACCAGCTCTAACACAGCTCTACAGCGGCCCATTGTTCTGTTTCTTATGGCAGATGCTATTTGCACCTGGGTGTCTATAGTCAACAAGACTTACAACATTATGTGACGAGGGGAGTATGGGGAATTATAGCTGAATACCTAAGGTCTCGCTAATTTCACCCGGTTGCAAATAGACACTTTTTTATTGCTACTTGCAACCTGCTCTACCTGCTTAGCCAAAGCTGCCCATAAATGAATGGACTATGTCTTTTATGAAATACAAGCCTTTCAGTGATGACCCCACAGAGAATCTACAGCAGCTCTTTAGTTCATTTCAGCTTTACAGAGCACAGAAGCATGTTTTAGTTTAGTGCACCCACAAGGTTAAAATAAATGCTACCGTGTACAATGGTTTGGGTTAAGCTCTGTGAGCAAACTGACTTGTGTATGCATTCAGCATATCAGTGTGAAACAGCATTTTATTGAACACAAAGAGGTGAATAAACACTCTTAGTAATAACCTGTGACACCTGTACCCCACATGTTTCTATCTGTGCTTTTTCAAACTTGTTTGGAGACATTCTCCCTTTGACTGAATGCAGCTTTCCATTTTGAGACGAACAACATAACCCAGACTAAATTGTGAAACTAAGTCTGACAAATCCAAAAGTCCCAACAGGTAAAAAAAGCCCAATAAAAATAACCACCTAACCATTGCAGGTGTCTCCTGGGAGGGAACCTGTGATCTGAGAGATGAAGAGGATGTCAGAGTGAATATCCACCACGTGCATCTGAAAATCACTTCTAACGAAACCAAGCAGCCTGCTGCGGCTCAGCGAGGGGGTGGTGTGTGTTTGTGTGTGTGTCACCTGCAGCCCTAAGAACTCACCAGGGTGTTTAGGTTGCTGACAGAAAAGATGAAGGTGTTTTGAAGAGTCGTGCTTGCGCACACACACACACACACACACACACACACACACACACACACACACACTTGCAGATCTGCAAGCTGAATGGGACCTTAATCCAGGCCACAGGCTAAATCACTTGACGTAAACAAAGTATGTGTCTGGGCTCATTTGAAATTCAGAAATCTATTTGACTGTTATGGGGCTGCTTTGACTCGTCCAATGGAAGGTCGGTGGTTTGATCCCCAGGACCTGCCGTCAGCATCTCCATGTGTCCTTGGGAAAGACAATTCACCCCAAATTGGTGTTATGCTCCCTGAGTGGGATGTTTGGCAGCTTCTGCCTCTGAATAGATTTGAGTGAATGCTGTGACTTGTGTATGTCAAAACTTTTGTTGCAAAGACTGGAAAAGTCCATGCTGCGAAATAGAATAATCTTTATTTAACCAAGCTTGTGTAAACTTCCTGTCCTTCAGTAAGGATAAGCATTAGTTTAAAGGAACATGTAGAAGGTAGTAGAGTTGCTCTTTAGTCTGGTGGTACGACCTAGACAGCTCTCTATCTTTTTTTTGCCTCACCTCAAAAAGCTTCTTATATTCGTTAGCATAGCTAGCTAACCTGCTAATAACAACAAAGTTATTGACTGTATGATCAGTATGACAGATGAGCAGATCACCACTGGGCTTTCAACTAAAGACACAGCCATGCAAAAACTGCGGCATGTGTACGGCTCCTTATGGGTACTGCAATTTTTGGAAGTGCCGGAGCGGCGTTCTGGTGCTCTCCGTCAGAACTGCACCCCTGATCAGACGAGACATATACCACGTGATGACACGTTAGGCTCGTGTTGTGTTCAAGGACCCTGACCGTGGCCAGGAAAAACAGGCAATTGCTTTTTTAATTTTGTTGCGGTCTAGATTTCTTAAATTTCTTTCTTTTTTGCGTGTGTTTATAAATTACCTCGAGGGCCTTACCAAATGATCTCGCGGGCCGTATACTAACCCTAACCCTAACCCTAACCCGTATACGGCCCGGGGACCGGAGGTTCCCCACCCCTAGTATAGACGGTTCGTCCACACAAGGCCGACACGGAAACGCGGATAATGATAACGATAACGGCTCCCAAGGTGGGTAGATCTGCGGACGAAACGCTCTGGGGGGCCAAACGGCTCTGTGTGTACGCCCTATACCAGGGGTGCCCAACCAGTCGATCTCGATCGCCGGGAGATTCCCAGTCGATCGTGAGATGTGTCTAAAAATAGAACAACAATATTCTGTTTTATCGTTAATGTCCTATAACATAATCTTCCTGTGCCAGAATAATGCACTTGAACGCATCAAAGCTTTGTGATTGGCCGGCGTGACCCCATGTGTCGGGGCGTGGCTTGTGGGCAGTGGGCACTATTTCACTGACGTTGTTCGTGTCAACAGGAGTGACAGTCCGCTCACACTCAAGACCGCAATTATGGCAGAAGCAAAAAAGCCCAAAATATATAATTTTCACTCCGAGTGGGAGGATGATTATTTTTGTATCTATTCCAATTCAAAGTCCATCTGTCTCATCTGCAATGCAGAGCGTGGCTTTATTGAAGAAGGGTAATTTAGGAGCGGCATTTCAAAACAGTGCACAAACGCTACGAGACGGAATTCCCTCCTAATTCTGCCCTACGCTCCCAAAAGGTGAGGGACTAAGGCTAAATGCACAGCAGTCCATTTTCACCAGGCCCAACAACAAGAGCAAGGCTGCTACCATAGCATCTTATCGTGTCAGTCACGTTCTTGCGAAACACATGAAGTCTTTCAAAGACGGCGAAGTTGTGAAAGAAGCTTTCCTGGAGGCTGCCGACGCGCTTTTTGGGAACAGTAAAAATAACAGTAGCATTTCAACAGGTTTTTGATTAATAAAAACTGAAGTTAGATACGTTATTAATCAGCTGTAAGTTTTAGTTTGTTTGAATTTATTCATTATAATTATTGTACAAAATTGTATAAGAATGCAAACTTAAATTGATTATAGTCTATTATCAATTCAGGTTAAGCAACTAGTGTTGCTTGCATCCTATTTTAAAAGGCATTTATTTTTATACTGTACGAAAATGCAAAAAAAAAAAGGGTTTGATTCTATAAATTTAGTCTTTTTTATTGCACTTTGGCAGCAGATTCCTGTGTAGCTTCAGATCTGAGCTGTCTTATTAGTAAGCCTAATTTAGACTTTTGTAGCAACACTATTTTTATATAATGGCAAAGAAAGGGTTCAGAGTCTTTTCTTTTTGTCCTGTGTCATATGTGGCAGCACTGTTCAATGTTTCCTGAAAACATTACCCACTGTAGTATGTGACGTGTGAATAAACTCCAACTCTGTATCAACAACAATGTTGTGTAACTTCAGTTAAATACTTGTATGTGTGTAGATTAGAAAGAGGTAAAATAAAGGATCTGCAGTATTTTATGAATTATTCATCGTACAAAGGTCAGTTTTATACAAGTAGAAGTGTGTATTTACCTGGTAGTAGGCTGTCAGTAATGGCCGCCTCTCTATTTAAACTGGTAGATCTCGGCAGACTGGCAACTTTAAAAGTAGCTCTCGGTTCATAAAAGGTTGGGCACCCCTGCCCTATACGATCATTTCCTGATAACAATGAAGCCATAGCCCCGCCCTCTCCCCACCTCTGCTGCTCACCCACGGGTGACACGGGGGTGTTGTTGTTGGCGAAACAACAAAAGCAATGGCGGATCACAGGGTTGCTTTCGTGCTCCAGACTCTACTGACCATGCTACAGATGTTAGTGCATGTTGCTAAATCCACCGTGGAAAATAAACAGAAGGGCAACCAGGCAACCGTGGCAACCATGCTCGGGGGGTCTTATACGCTGCTTTTGGTGTATTTTGCGGCGGAAGTACAGCGCCACTTACAGGCCCGGCATATGTACTACAGCGTCTCCAGCGGTCTCGTGTGGACGGACACGTTTCTTGAGCCGATTCTGTGTGGACGGAAGACTTTTTTGATATCGACTTCGGTTCGTTTTCATTTTCGTTTCCGTGTGGATGGGGCCTGAATCTCCCCCGGCAAAACCTTATTTTCCTGGGGACCGTTTTTTAAGGAATAGAACAAAAAGTTCCTTAAATAATAAACATATTTATAGCAAGTTTAGCTACACTTAACCAGCATGGTTACCACAGCATTTCGGAGCACCATGCCATCCCATCTCGTTTGCTCTTACTGGGATCATCATCTGTTTTTCAACAAGAGAATGACCTCAAACACACCTCCAGGCTATGTAAGGGCTATTTGACTAAGAAGGAAAGCAGATGTAGGCCTAAGTTTTAAGTTTTGGCTATAGGCTGTTGCTGAGTAACGCAAAAGTAATGTAAAGAGTAATGCAACAAGTTACTTTGTCAGTGGCGAACTGTCAGGGCCTTCAAGGTATTCAGAGAATACCCTGATAACTCAGGTAAAAAAAAGACATTTATCGATTTAATTATATAAATACAATTTAATAAAATGTAATAAAATGTAAATACATTTTATAAATGAGAATCGTATCTGTGTTGTTGATCTGTAATAAACAGTGTTACGTTGATTTTTTTGTCCTTCTCGGACCTTGCACTACGCATTTTAGAAAAGAAATGCAACCAATCAGATCTGTTTCTGCGTCTGTGTGTATTCTGTAGGCTATGTTCGCCATTTCCAGGCTAGCAACTGGGAAAGATACCCGTGGCTTACGGGCTCAGTTAGTCACAAAAGGCTCTACTGCTGGGAGTGCTTGCTTTTTGGGACCGAAAAGGGGGCATGGAATTGGAAAGGCTACGATAATCTGAGCTGTTTAACCAAGGCTGCACAAAAACACCAAAACACAGCAGGGCATCTTAAGGCAACGGTCACCATGAAGACTTTTGGAGACACAAGGATTGATCTACAGCTGGACGAACAGAGACGTACACTGTAAAAAAAAAAATTGTAAAAAAACGGTTATTTTCTGGCGACGGGGGCGCCAGAAAATGTCCGTTAAAAAAAGGAAAAAAACTGTAAAATAAAATACGGAAATAGCATGTAAAAAAACAGAAACTTACCTTACCACAAGGAGCCTCTATTACTGTAATTTTACATGAAATATTTTTCTTTTAACATATATTATTTGTTAGAATAGAGTCATAAACCTCTAGAAAACAGAATAATTATCTTTTAAAAAAGATAAAGAAAAGCTAAAATACAGAAAATTACTTTTATTATTACAAAAAAGTACCGTATATCTAAGGCCATTTACAAGTAAAACACAAAGAAAAGAACGTCATTTTACTTTGCAAAAGCGTTAGTTAATGTAAACTATCACATTTTTTGCCAAAAAAGATCTGTAATTTTACAAGAAATGTTTTTGTAATTCCATTAAATCTTTTTCTTTTAACATATATTAATTGTTAGAATACAGTCATACACCTCTAAAAAAACAGAATAAATGTTTTTTTAAATGATAAAAAAAGACAGAAGATTACTGTTAAATTACCGTAAATTCAAGATTTAAGGCTTTATTGTCATTTGTACATTATCTTCAGTGTAGACATGGCAATGAAAAACTGAAGTCACATGCTCCTCCAACAGTGCAACATATATATATATATATATATAGAACATAGAACAAATAAAACAGATAAAATAGTGCAAGTAAATACAAATACAATAGAATAGAAATAGTGCAAGAAGAGTCTATATGCAAGTAAACGGAATATGATTGCACTGCTGTACCAGGCTGTGATGCAGCCAGTCAGGATACTCTCTATGGTGCCCTGTAGAAGATGCAGAGTATCCTGGAGTCCATGTTGAACTTCCTCAGCCTGCGGAACAATATCATAATGGCCAGGAACTTTTCACATGGAGAGAAAGCATACACATGTTGAGAGGAAACTGCATTATTTTTCTGGGGGAACCAGAAACGTTTTTAAGCTTCTTCTTGCCCCTTTTGAACATGATAGAAACTTTGAGAATACATTTTTTTTATACCTTGAACCTTGAATTATTATTATTGTTTTTTTTTTTCTAACATGTTCAATACATTGACTAATACAATTTTAAAAAAGGTGATGCTGTTAGAGTGATGAGTCCATGTCAGGTCCTCAGTGATGTGGACCCCGAGGAACCTGAAGCTGCTGACTCTCTCCACCGTAGTCCCATTGATGGCGATGGGGGCGTGTCCCTCTCTGCTGCTTCCTGTAGTCCACAATCAGCTCCTTGGTTTTGCTGACGTTGAGATGGAGGTTGTTATCCTGGCACCAAGATGTCAGGTTTTCGACCTCCTCTCTGTTCGTCGCCGTCGGTGATAAGGCCGATGACGGTCGTGTCGTCAGCAAACTTCACGAAATCTAAGACCATTTACATGTAAAACACAAAGAAAACATGTCATTTTACTTTGCAAAAGCCCAAGTTTACATTAACTGTCAGATGTTTTGGAGAGAAAAAATCACAAATATATATATATACACAATATATTATTGAAACTAATAATATACATCACAAAAATAAAAACAATAAATAAAATATATTATATATAGCAGAATAGACCGGCAATGAAACATTTCAACATTTAACAATAGCCAACATTTTCCCAACGTTTTGTTCAAAAGATAACAATTATAAACACTAGAAATCTACCAGTTATGAGTGTGCGTGCGTGTGTGTGTACATGACTATGGGTGTGTGTTTCTACTCTCTCCATTCAAAGTCAGAGACGTTTGTAATTAATGAATGCACCTTTACCTTAATCGAGAGCTGTTTTTGTTTTTCTTCCTTCCTCTCCACTTTAGTCCCCTTGTCCGGATTGATCTTGAATAGGCACCTGTTAAGACAGAAGTACACTTACATTTAGTGTTTAATTACAAATCCTGTGGATGATACAGCCATTAATTGTCTTTACAGTTATACAGCTTGAAGTCAAAGGGCAATGCTACTCTTCAATGTACTTTCCATTAACTGTTATGATCATATCTGTACATTTAAAGCATTGGTTTGAATAGAGTGTTGTTCTATAAAGTCGTCACTTGGCATCACTATCACACTGGACAGTATCGCAGCAGGTCTGTAAACCGGAGCAAGCGGTCACTTGAAGATCATTTTAATGTGGGTAGCTACGAGTGCCATCTTGAGAGGTTTGTGTGTAACTGGGGCAGATGAGGTGCGTGTCAGCAGCAGAGTGAGCGGTGTAAAAGCATCATAGTTAACTGAAAGAAGTTTTAATGTGTTTGTTCACTGAAATAATACCAGGTTCCGGTGCCCATCCCATTTCGGTGCAAGAAATAGTTGCGTCTTCCTCGTCAGATTCCATTGTCATCAGGTGCTGACACTCCTGCTAAGCTTTTACTTGGTGGTAGAAGAACAATATTCTAATTATACTTGTGTGTTTCTCTGTTATAGACCACACACATACACTAAACCTGCTCCATGGCTGTATTACTGTGATGTTGTGTTGAATAAGTTAGGGAAATCAACCGCTCCCAAGAATCTTGTGTGTTCTTACCCCAAGGTGTACGTCACTCCGAGTGAAACCTTCCCCTATACAGTCCTACCTGAATCCCTATTCAATAGGACTATTTTCCAAATAACTGAATTGGCTTTCTTTTGTTGTCGACAAAGGGCCCTCTTTCTGTCATTTTCACTGAGCTGAATACCTGATACCACCGATTGGCTAAGAGTGAGTTTGGGATTTTAGGGAGGAGCCAAAGCACACCACTGCAAAGGAAAGGGGTACGCTGAATTTACAACCCAAGACAAAACGAGAGCATAATGCGAAACAGAATGCAGCACAATAATCTTTTTATCTTGTATTGTCAGGAGCACTTATCGTGTGTCAGAAATGTGCACAATCCTCTACTCTGTGGTTTAAGATGGAATGACTTAATAATCACAATTCAAGTCTTACCTCAAGAACTCCAGGGTAGCTCCCAGTTCTGAGCGATAACTGATGTTGAGGCAGTAATATGCTGCAAACATCAGCATCAGGGCGTCGACAGCATTCAGGACACTGCCACTGACGATGGTCTGGTCCTCTGCTATCATGTAGTGTCCAGCTGTCAGGGGAGAACTCCCTTAAGGCACACAAAGGAAAAAGTCACAAAACATTTATAAATCCAAAAAATATTTAGTGCAGATTGTTGTTGTTTTTTACTGGTGATCATATGGCCAATTGTATTTTAGGAATGATCAGCTCCTGCAGCTTTCTTTTCTTTTTTAAGTGTTTCCTAATGTTAACAGTGTAGAAAATGTCACATCATAAAGGGATAGTTTGGGTGTTTGAAGTGGGGTTTTATAAAAGGTACAGTACTTATCTATAGTCAGTGTATTACCTAGAGTAGATGATGGCTGGCAGGGGCGGACTGGGAAACGGTGGACCTCTGTCGCCTGTCAGCACAACTTCAATGATGCCGTTTAAAAGCAGCGAACCGACCCGGCCGTTCGGTGATTCTACAGATGGCCAGTCCGCCCCTGCCGGTACCGAAGTGGGCCGAGCGGCCCATCGGGATTCGTCCCGAACGTCCCGATGGCCAGTCCGCCACTGATGATTTACATATCCTTTCACTGTTTGCATAGCAATACCACATTGGACATTGAGAATTGATAAAACTTGTAACATGGCAAGAAATCTTACTTGAGGATCTCTGGCTGCTGTTTATTCTTGGTAGGTTGCAATTACTGGTACTGCAGCTGAGGGGAGAAAAGAGACACAGGTTTGCACATGCTTGAGCAAAAATAACTTAAATAACACAGCAGCAGCTTTAAGTACAGTAATACCACTTCAAGTATAAGACCTGAGTACTTCTACTCTTATACACAGGGCTGCACATAACTGGTGCGCATGCGCACACCCCGCCAAAAAAAGCGCACCGGATCATTTGAAAAAAGGCGCATTTGCGCACAGAGAGAGAGAGAGAGATAGAAAAGAGAGAGATATTTGCGAGTTGCATAAGAACTGGTAAGATAGCAGGGTGTCCCACACATAGACTTTACTTGGGCGGGCCGCCCAGGTATATTAACGGTCGTATAACTCGCGAGCTATTTAGGTTTAATTTTTGTAATCTGTCCGCGAGCACCACGGCATCTGTGATCCCTCGCTATTGCGTGGAGGGTCTGCTTTCTCCCACAGTACTCTGCTGCGAGGCTTAATGAGCGTGCTCACTAGCGCGTACCCCCCGTTCATAAAGTCAAGTACCCCTCAAAAGTGCGCACCAAGCAACATCTCCAGGTGCTCCTTTGAGAACTGCTTATACAAGTACAAGATCTGAGAACTTCTCCCACCTCTGTTTATAGCCTTAACATAGGATCTAAAATATATGGATAATGTGCATTGTGTGTAACATTATGCCCACGAAAAAAATCGATTATAAAACTAAGGATTGAGCTAACATTAGGAGTTAGTGACAATGTATGCTAGTTAGCTAGCTAAACTATTTATTAAATAATATTGCGAAAAAGTAACTCTGAAACATTCACTGCACATCACGCTCAGCCACTCGAGCACGCATCTTGCACATCATTAAAAAATATCATTACTGCACGTAATGATGGCATAGAACAGCTCACTTTCAAAGCATGGTAGCTAGCTGCTACCAGCTAGCTAGCTGCTACCTAGCTATGGTAACGTTAGCTAACAATACTTTGTTTTCGGTCGTTAAACAACATGTATACCATAGCTAGGACTTTGAGGTTTGCAATGTTTTAAGACTTGAGTGTTTTGAATCCGTTGATAAATAGTTTTTACCGTTACCTCTCAGTGCTGATTTCTCTCCTCTGGGCGCGCCGTGCTCTTCACCTCCTGCATGGCATGCTAACTGCGTGGTCTCTGTAGTGTCAGTGGCTTTGTGCATGCGCTCTGTCTGCCTCAGCGCATGATGCGTGCGTGCAGCAGAAGTCTCTGATTGGCTGCAAATCGATTGCCCTGAAAATCCTTTGATGAACATCCAATCCTTGTATTATTTTTAAGAATTGGTAACACCACACCAGCGCCATACCATAAAGATGAATTTAAAAGTAAAAAAAATGGGGTGCAAACTATTTACATTGCAATTATGATTGTTTAATTCTTTGGATGTTATTTTATTAATTTACAAAATGAGAATGTAACTAGTTGATATATAATAAAACAAACACTGAAGGCCTCCCAAAGACACAAGCAAAATATGTTATAAGACTTCTTTATTGTCAGTTTATTCTTTTAAATTGAGAATAGAGAACACTGATAACTAATGTTGGTGCACATTTATATAAGTTTGATTATGATCAGTAATATCCCATCTGTACTTTGCAGTCCTGTCCCAAGTACAAGTTAAGTAGGTATTAATCAACGTGTACATATGTTTGTAGCCTTTATTTTATATAGTTTACTATCATTTGTAGTCATGCATAGTACTGCCTTCCTGATTGCTTTATTTTTGAGAGACCTATTCTGCACCTACCTGGGTTTTAAGAGAGTCCAATACCCTATGTGACTGTTCAGTCTCATAAAACATGCACAATTTACTTTTTGAAAACACAAGCTCACAATAAAGTCAGATGGGAGACATACAGAAGCAAAGTGTGATAGACAAAGATGCATTCCTATATTAAACGTTGTTGTTCCACGAGGCAGTTGTAGCCATAGCAAATGGATTAACCTTCAACCTTCAACTACCTGCTGCCTGAAATCCCTGTGACATCACTGTAGATTGTTGTAACCAACTAGCTGTGTGGGACATTATCACAATACATATTTAAGTTAATTGACTTGGATTGTAAAGGTCTTTCGCTGCAGTTACTAGCTTTGTCAACATGCTATGGTGAAGGCCTATTCTTTCAATATGATGGATATTATCAGACGTCTACAAGGACAGCATAGGTTGTTTGTTTTACTGTAATTGCAATGCCAATACCAATTTAGCATAGTGGTAGCACTAACTGCTAACAAGGTTTTGATATTCAGAGTCTGGCTGTTAGTGCTTGCTAGCATGTTATGCTATGGGCTTGATTGTACATGCTAGTGGGATAAGGCCTAAGGGAAAATGCTAATGTTATTGAACTTCTAGATCCTTTCATTTTTCACTTACAGTGAAACTCAATATGTTTTTTGCATACTGTCCGCCAATCACTCTGTTTTTTAAATATTGAGTTAAAGTCACACATTTTAGAACATTGATACATTTCTAAAAGCTACTTTCCTAACAAACATGGTGCAGTAGTTGTAGCAATCGCTACGAGAATTCACTCTGTGTTAGCTGCACAAGGCACTTTGCGGTAGCTTCACGTCTCTGATTATCTGAAAAGCTAAATGATGTCAGAAATGTACACAGCTTTTTCTTGTGTTGAAAGAGATCAGCAGGTCAATGTTACTTGGGTTGTGAACGCACAACAGTTGGTTGTTTGTTAGTATAGTTGCTTTACTGTAATTGCAATGCTAATACCAATTTAGCAGGTAGCTAACTGCTAACAAGGTTTTGATATTCAGAGGAGGCTGGCTGTAAGTGCTTGCTAGCATGTTCAATGTTATGGGTTTATGTTTTTTCAGTTTATCAATGTAAAGTAGTGGTTAAATTAAGCAAAATTACAAAATATTTCTTTCTTTACTCATATATTTTCTTGCAATTATACATTTTTTAAATGAGTATTAACAGTATTTGTTATGTATTTGACAGTGATATATAGCCATAACAAAAGTATTTTTTTGTAAAATTACAGAAAATGCAGCTAATTTTTCCACCAGAAAATCATTTATTTTTACGGTTAGTTTTGTTAAATTCGCATTTAAAAACTGCTAAAAAACAGATAAATAATGTATTCAATTTTTACAGTTTTTTTTTGTTAAATTACAGGACACATTTCAATAAACCGTTTATTCTTGTAAATTGAATATGATTTACTGTAATTATGAAATACAATAAAAAACTGTAATTTTTTCTGGGGAAAAACTGTAAAAAAACATTTTTTTTTTACAGTGTAGAGAAACGATCATTCACAACGAAATACAATCGATTTTTTGAAATGTCTGATCCACTGTGTGATTTTCCTTGGGAAACAGGAGTTACCTTTCAGGGGCCATGATGAGAGCAGAGAATCAGCCAATCGAGGTAATTACCTGGAGCTGCTTACATTCATAGCAGAATATGATCCAGACTTGCACTACCATTTGTCCACTTCTAAGGTGTTCATTGGAACCTCGAGTCAAATACAGAACGACTTGATAAGTGCTGTGGCCGAAGTGATGGGTGAGACCATCAAAGAATAAATAAGTAAAGCACCCTTCGTAGATTTAATGCTGGATGAAACAACAGATGTCAGCAATGCTGCACAGTTATCGTTTGTTCTTCGGTTTGTAACAGACAGTGGCGTAAAAGAGAGGTTCGTCAAATTTGAGGATGTGACAGGGAAGAAACAGGCAGAGGATGTAGCAGCCATGGCCCTCGGTTTCTTGGAGGAACATGGATGCATGGAAAAACTTGTAGCCCAGTGCTATGACGGTGCTGCCGTTATGGCATCGGGGCTGAACGGAGTCCAAGCCAAGGTCAAGGAAAAGATCCCACTGGCACTTTTCATACACTGTTATACACATGCCCTTAATTTGGTTTTATCTCAAGGTGTAGTTCAAATTAAAGAATGCAGAATTTTCTTCTCACACCTTTCTGGCCTGGCTGCGTTCTTTTCTAGATCGCCAAAACGAACGCAGCTGCTTGATGAAATATGCCAGAAGCGACTGCCACGAGTGGCACCAACCAGGTGGAATTTTGCATTAAGATTGGTGTGCACTGTCTTTGAAAAGAAGGATGCTCTTAAGGATCTGTTTGACTACATAGTTGAACACCACGAGGAATTTGATGATGCTGCCATTCTCAGTGCTGATGGCTACCTATCAAACCTGGGCAACTTTGAATTTGGATTTTTCCTTTTAACGAGATATTTGCGCATGCATGTGCTCTTCGACATCTTACAGAACAGTCATTTGACATGCAGTTTTGTCTGACAAGGGTGGAAGAGTTTTGCATTTGCATTGAAGGGCAGAGGGATCGTTTTGATCAAATATATGATGAGACTGTGCAGGACACCGGCCTGCCAACTGGACGGAGAGCCCACGGAGATTCTCGCTCACACTACAGGGGGTCTCAGTAGCTTATCTGACATATAAATGGTCAAAAATTGTACATTCTCCGTTAGCCTACGAGCTCCCCGTTCGAGAGAATAACTATTCCTTCGCAATGTAGCATCACATTGGATATGGCCTGAACTTGTCCTGGATTGGAATTTTTCCGATCATTTCCCTAGGAAGAGTTTTCAAAAATGTGCTTAAAATGCATGAAAAACTTACATTCTTCAATATGGCCAACTTCCTGGGGGGCCGGGCTAATAAAAGCCAATTTGAAATATGTCCACAATCATAAGAACAATTTGTATACAGCGTTTCGTGAATATCGGAAAAACTGTATGCGAGTAGTTTGGATACATTTGTGACATGTAAAACGTAAAAAATTGTACATTCTCCGTTAGCTTTACAAGCTCCCCGTTTGAACGATCGACTATACTTTTTGGGGGGCGGGGCTAATGGAAGCCAAATAGAAATATGTCTGCAATTCCATGAGGAATGTCCATGCCGAGATTCGTGAAGTTCGGAGAAACTATATATGACTACCACACAATAGGGGCCCTAGTGAGCTGTTTTAACAAAAAAGTATAGGCCACCTGCACGTTCGTCATTCGTTGTGACACTTTAAATCTCAGTTCATACTCAACTCCAGAGTATGTCAAAAAAAATTGGATTTCGTCCATACGTTCTTGAGTTATAAATTAGTGGTGTTTTTGGCGCCCCTTATTGTTCAAAATGAAAATGCTTTGGTCCCTATTCCACCAAAATCTGTGATATTTGGATACATTGTTGATGAGTTATGAGCATTTCTTTCTAAGCCCCGCCTTTTTGCAAATACGTTTTGATTAATGGCGGCCGTATTTATCGACTGAACATGCTCATTTCCTACGGTAATGTGTGTGACCTTCCACCGATGCTGAATACTAAGTTTGGTGTTGAAAAACAAAAAATTGAAATGTAAGTGAATATTTCACTGTTTTGAACATCACGCTAATTAAAACAATTCAAAGTAGGCGGAGCTTAGAGGTTCAAGAGGATTATATGTAGAGCAGTTCCACCCGGAGTGTGCAAAATGTCAGGTTAAACAGATTTACGGTGCAACTATGTACATTTTTCCCAAATTATTTACATAGAGGTGGCGCTAGCGAGCTGCCAGCAGAGGGCCTTAAAATACATATAGGTGGCGCTAGCGAGCATGTTGGACAATTTGAACCCATTGACTCCAGAATGTCACCTTTTTCACCGGTCCTGGCATCCGTGCAAAATTATACCCTCAACAAAAATGTATAAAGCCCTCAAAAGCGGGTTCCCGTAGCAGAATAAGAATAATTCCTAGGATAACAATAGGTTCCTCGCACTTCGTGCTAGGACGCCGTTGGGTCCTAGCGCTCTCGTGCTCGGGCCCTAAATATCTAGGAAGGGATCATTAAGATGAAGAGACAGTGTAGAGGGCTTATTTATAGGCTACATATCTGCATTTGGTAAGTCCAGAGGCTGCTCTCACAAACTGGTGGTCAGAGTGTATCCATAATTTCTCACCAAGTACTTCATAGACTGATTGTTGATCTCACAGATTTTCAACAAATATCTGTTTCCATTGGGATTACAAAGCTCCTTAGTTGTCCATTTTTAGTGCCATCAGCTCGCCTCTGTGCCTTGCCCATCGTCTTACCAAAGATTAAAAAGCCTCTGTATTTGGAAGTCATCAACAGCTCCAATAGACAGATGTTGGAAAACATGAAGCACAGGCCAAAGATCAAGGCCACCACATGTTGTGTGTGGTCGGTCATGTCTGACATGCATAAGCATGTTTCAGTCAACACAGAGTGCACATGATCAGGGTTTAAGTACACGCATGTGATGGTGCATGTACAAAGCATGTCTCTTTCTGACTCTGAAGGGAAATATGAGAAATATGAGTTTCATATTAGAACATGACCACAGCATGATATGTTTTGTAGTATTGTCATGTTGTAACGAGAGAAGGTAGAAACCCTGTATAAGTGTGGACAAATTTTTCTTCAAATAAACTGATCCCACCTTTTGGATTGGGACTACTTAAAATACATCTGCGCTCTCCTCTCCTGCTTAACCTGTTAAACCCCATCCCTGTTTTTCAGGTCTCAGGCTCGAAAATGACATTTCCAGAACAAATGACCATAACTAGACTTCTAAAAGGGGAAAATGTATCATCTTTTTTCTCAAAGTAATGATAAACCTGTGAGTTGGATGTAGAAGAGTCAGAATCAATATAGATGTTTTTTATTTTAAAGAAAATTCAGATTGAACATAGTAAAAAATGTAAATTATAGTGTCCGTCCAAAAATTATTTTTCAAAGTGACACAGACACATTGGATTAACCTATGGATTAGGGGATCCTTGGGTTTCGTGAAAGGCGCTATATAAATTGAAATTATTATTATTATTATTATTAACCTTATATAAACCTTGTTTTAATGCCATTGAAGACATCTTTTGACCAGACAACGACAAAGGTAAGACATATTGCCGTGTTTGCTACCTAATGCCACGTGTTATGATGTCTGTTTTTGTTTCTAATGTCGCAAGTTCTGATCATGGAGTGAGGATACAGATACCTATCGATTCTATGTATTCTCATGATGCTAGTCGATGGGTTGGATTTGCATTTACGATAAGTAATAAGGGTTTTATGAGTGAGTTCTGTGCTAACGGCGTTAGCATTTTTTGCTAAAAATTGTTCATATCATCAGTTAGCTGAGTTTCTTCCCGTTACATGGATATGAAACATTCATAGTTTATTAAATATTAAGAAGCCCTCAGACGCTGTTTCCTGCAGATGATGCGTTTTTCCGCCAGCGGGCGGATGGGGTTCCACAGGTTAAAGTGCAGGGAAGTGCTACACTGTGTAAAGCTAACACTTTAACATTTTCAACCTCCAAGACATGAAAACAATTACAATACTGTTTAACCATGCAAGTACCGATACAAAACGATAATAATAACCAACAATACTTCTTCCTTTTTTTTTCTTAACAGTCCAACAGACTTAGTGACAATGTTCCCAGTTGTATCACAGGTTCAGTCTCTGCGGTGGGCGTAACAGGCGACCACACCGCGAGTATACAGCTTGGCTCTCCGTACTCACTGGCTTCCCTGGTGTCAAACCCCGCCCTTGCGCCGGGAGAGTGAGGAGGCTCCCCCAAACCTGTGTCATCCCGGACCGGGTCGGTTCTGGCTCCACCTGCAGCCATCTCTGCGGTGACATGGCCCCGGTCCTTGTGGCTGCTCTGCTCCGGTCCTCCCAGCTGTCGCATCCGGGCTGAGTGCTCCGCAACTCGCAGATCCACCCGGTTTCTCTTGTAGAGCGTGCCGCCCACCTCCACTACGAATGAGCTAGGAGCGACTTTCTCGAGGCATTGACTCAGTTGCCAACGGCCTGTGCGGTCTCCTGGAAGAGGCCTCATCCTTATGTGTTCCCCAACATTCAGCTGTGGTAAGTCCCTTGCAGATATGCCGTAGGCCAGGGGTACTCAAACTTTTTTGTTAAAGGTCCACTTGTGAATTATATACAAGGTCAATGGTCCGGATCAATGCCAGTAAAGTCCCGGTGCGTCGGGGAACTCACGCAGCGTCAGAAAATAAAACCCTCTCTCTTTTCCTCCGTACCCAAATCTTTTAAAAAGAGGGGTACAACGAGTGGATACAGATTTGCTGCCGATCGGACGTCAAATCGGCGGCGGACCCACAGAAAATTGCTATCAGAAACAATGCCTGACGTGTTTTGGACGTAATCTCGTCTTTGTTTACATTAGCAAGCCTCGCTAACACTCAGAGCTAACCTGTACTGGAGAGCACATGTGTTTAAAAAGCATGAAATAAAAAAAGGAACTCACCTTGTGATAAACCCGCAAGAGAAAAAGCATTTGAGCTCCATAATGTTTCAGAAATAATCTTTGATGTGGTTTAGAACAGGATGGCGTTTTATCACAGCAGAATTTAACCTTATCTCTGGTAGAATTCTGATAAGGCATTAGCTCCGCCTCCTCTTTTTTTTTGTTCAAGCTAAGGACCCAAAATCCGCGTTTCTCTAACAAGGCTGCAAAAGAGTGGTATGAGCAGTATGAGGCCTGGAATGTCGGAAGAGAAAGACGTGAATCCAGGAATGTGGACAGCTGGAATGCGGAAATGTCGTTCTAACCATGGATGTATAATAAAACAGATTTATGCATATTCGACTTTTTTTTACTGACCTATTGAAATTATTTCTTAATTTAGGCTATTTTTTACAACGTGTGTTGGAAGGATTTATTAAATTACTATGAATATTTGGGCTTAAATTAATTGCCATTTTTTAAACTCAGACATTTATCCCTAACATTATCCCTGACTTTGTCATACCATTTTAACAGAGCCCCCCAATTACGCCCCACATACCCCCAATTATTTAATATAATTTACCCTTCACCTTAAATATCTAAAATAATGCATTAGAAGACTAAAGCCCTGTAAATAACCATTGCTCTTGCACAATCCATGCCCCTTTTTAGGACTGTCCCACATTAGGCAAATCATACTGTTGACAGTGTTTTCTGATTTATGGAGTGATAAAAAGAGATTTTTTTTACTTTACTTTAAGTATTTCAATGTTTTGCTACTTTGTTATTGTACTCCTCTACAGTTCAGAGGTAAATTGTATTTAATACCTTTAGTTACTTCACAGATGTGGATGAATGATGTGAAATATAACCAAGTCTTAAATCAGACTTTAGTTCCACCTGGAGTAAATTCACAAGCTTCCCTGCAGTATACAAAGTCATTCAAACTAGCTGCACCTTTACCAGCTTTGAGAACACTTTCTCCCCCCCTGCCCCCCTGAATTGCATCTGAGGGAATAAACTAATCGCTCACTCTACACAGTATGCAAATCGGTGTGAAAGCAGTGAGACCATGAGTGAGACCTGTGAACAAGGGTTCGACAACATTTCTGTTGTCGAACGTGATTCGTTCAGATGCGTCACGTGGTGTGCTAAAACACTTCCTGGTTAGCTGAAAGGAGACAATCTCCTCCAAATCCGTTTGGTTCTTTCTTCGAAATAAAATAGACATAGTTTCTTGCACAACCTATTCAAAGTTCTAATACTTATGATAATCTGATGCTGATGTGCCAAAAGATCAACTATTTCGTTATTTGAGAAGCCTAAACTAAAGTACTGCTTCACAAGATGCTCCACATTCCTCATTGTATTGCTGGACGCTGCTGTTGTCTCCTTCTCAAGTCACTTATGAAACTACGACTTTAATCTCGTAATTATGACTTTATTCTCGTAACATTACGACTTTAATCTCGTAACTATGACTTTATTCTCGTAACATTACGACTTTATTTATTATTAATAATGTTCGGAATGTGACCTGTGAGCCTTCTGAATTACCGTGGGACAGCGCATTTTACATTTTCTCATTTACTCACCCAAATGTATATAAAAGTTACTTCAGATGCTGAAATATTTTTATTTTTTCAAGTATAAACATACAGTATACAACAGATATGCATGCATACAAATTATAACATCAAATGAAATGCAAGTTTCTTCGTGACACTTCCTTTTCCTCTTTGAAATCTGTCTGTAAGAGAGAACACACATTTAGATACAGTACATTATTAAGCAGGCCTTAATAAAGTAATAAGAACTGAGAACATGACAAAGAATAAGAAAATGTCCCCATGCAAAGGTCCGGAACATCAAAATGTCTAAGTTGCTTCATGAATTAGTGTGATATTGAAGTAACCTGTAGCTTTATCAACGTCTGCATGTAATCAACAACTGACTGCCAATCAAATAAAGAAAGTACAATTCAATATGTATTGTCAATGAACATTGAACTATACAGATATCCTCTCCGCTTCTCTCTGCTGCGCTCTCATCTCTTCTTCTGTGTTTCTCTCCCTGTATCGCTCACTCGTCTCTTTCGCCCCCTGTCGGCCTTTTTTTAAAATAAAATAATACTTTATTCCGAGTGTGCTTGCTTTTGTCTTTGAAAGTCATCACATAACGGCATTGTAATACACGGTTCGGCTGCATTGAATATTACATATCTGCAATAGTTCTCTATTTATAGAACCCTATATTAAACATTGTTCAGACCTTGTTAAAGAGGTTTTCTTCAGATTTTAACATTAACTACATCTCGTAGCTTGAAAAATGACAAATAATTAAACAAAAATAATTAATCAAAATGCCTCTTGAGGGCATGAAGTGACAAAAACATTCAACATTCCTCCATTAAAGCCCATTGTAATTTCAGGCTGATATTTCCTCACGGTAGCAGCCGCACACCTTTAGTTAACACTAGAACCGCCAGAGATTTTTTATACCTAAAACCACCACTGGGGTTAAATTGACCCGGCATTAGAATGCATTGATTTTCAAGGTAAAAGTATTGCTTTAAAATGAAAAATGGTCCTGTGAATGCTCTGATTGTCTAACAGTAACCACCGTTGTTAAGGCGCCTGAGTTGTCATGCATTAGAAAAAGGGTGTAGACGCCAATGAGTGAGAGTCGCTGGTGAAGCCAGGTGGGCTGGTGCAAACTGGGATTTTTGTGCAGTAATCCCTTCGGGTAGCAACTTGTTTATGTGTTGTCCCTATTATGCTTTTGTGGGGGTTTCGTTTATTAACGCTACAACATAGCGTTTCGTGAGGCGGTTGTCGTTGTTGGGTGAAAAGCAAACAGCTGTTTGCTGCGGAGCGCAGTGCGAGCAGTCTCCCGTGAGCGGGAGCGCGCTCCTTCACTACAGACTGTGGCTATCTATCTATCTATCTATCTATCTATCTATAAGGAACCGCAGTAGACAAAAGGCGTTGCTATAGCAACACGTCATGTTTGTTTACACACAAAATCAATAGCGCGAAAAAGGGTGGGGTCAATATGACTCGCTTGGCGGAAATAGGTATAAATGGCAATTTTTTTGGCGATTTCTTCAATCTGACTTCATGTTGACCATTTTTAACAACATAGGGTGCTACATAACACACTTTCAGGAAAAGTCACGGACTGGGAGACTTTAATATTTTATTGAAAAAAAGTTACATACAATAACAAACAGCTCTGGGTCAAATTGACCCCATTGGCGGTTCTAGTGTTAAACTGCCAAAAAGGCCACATTATTAACCCGAAAGTACACAAAAATTACACTTCAGATACTCAACTTCCTTGACATGCTTCACGTTTAGAAATTTCAGAGATATCTGTTACGGTTCTTCCACAAAACGTTCACATGTAAGAGGTTTATCTCTCATTCAGAAAAATGGAAACCTGTGATCTCTGCACACCTCGTTAGCTCAAATATAAACACCTGTGTAATGGAACACAATGATGTCATCACTCCAACTGACATGCTCAGAGCAGCAGACTTCAACAGTCCAGCCGTGAAGACATCTTCGGGACAGTTTTGAGATTTCTTCAAATGTCGTTGCCATGGCAACGCCTTGAAACACGGTTTTCTCATAACTTCAGTGAATATACTCCAAACAGCCCAGAACTTCACAGGTTTGGTAACGATGCAGCCATCAACACATCTAAGCGTAGTATGGGGTGTCATCAAATGCCGTTGCCATGGCGACAGACCACTCGCCATGAAACACGATGTGGCTGTAAGTCCAATCGACACGGTCCAATCGTCCCACAATCTTCACTTGTATATCACCGGTCCATGTCTCAACAGCTCTACGCCAAATCTGAGATCTCACCATATGCCGTTTCCAGAAAACGCCATAAAATATGATGTTGCTATAACTCCTATGAAAATGTTCAAAAAGTGCTCAAACTTCACATGTGTGCTAACAAGGTCTGAACAATGTTTAATATCTCTAAAAGTAAGAATCAGATTTAAAAGTGGTTTTAGACGAATAATGTCAGAAGGATGTGTAACATTTTAAAGTTGGAATGAGGTTTCTGAGTGAAAGTATGAATGAACAGTTTGCAGTTGAAGTCGCATGAAGATTTGTTGAAGTCTGAAGAATCTCTCCATTGACTTCAATGGTTAAAAATGTGATGTATTATGGGATGTATCTCTGGAATTATGAAAGTTATGAATGAGAAAAGTGATAGCCTGCGATTCCCGACCGAGCTGAAAGTTTTGATGTTCGAACGGAGTTTCTGCGATGTTCAATGCGGGAGGAGAAGAGGGCCAAAATAAGTCGGCGGAATAATAAACTTTTCGTCCGTAGAATAACATATAGTTGGAATGCTGTTAATAGCATATACCCATATATCCTGGGTTGTACACCAGCGGAGGTGTGGAGGCACACGGAGATATGCTGGCGTGAGGAGCCGAGGAATCCGGACAGGCGAGAGTTAACAGGCTTGAGCAGGTGTGCGT
>CALSBZ010036941.1:0-12773 GCA_943591055.1 Gobionotothen gibberifrons | reverse complement strand
AGCTCCATTCTTCCAATTTCAATTTGCAGCCCTTTGACTGTAAATGTGCAACTCACAGATGGAAACACGAGTCAGTTGTGAATTACTGAAATTGTGTGGGAGGTGAGAAGCTGACTCTGTTAGGGTCAACTCTCCATTGTGAGACATCACCACTGTGCCTCAGGCGTGTTCCTGGTTAGAGGTGGTATTTCCTTTCCTCATTATTACCGTCTACACTTCTTCAACTAGATGGGAGGAGATTTAAGGGGGTTAGAAGTGATGTAACGTCCTGTGACATCCTATCCTCGATAGCATCACCCGGGGTGTAGACCAGAGACACGAGTTCCAGTGCAATCACACTCACACAAATAGGCCCTACATGTCTTGGAAATAGTGTCACAATGCAGGGACAGCAAGCATGGCTACTGTGGTGAATATGAGTCAATTGAAAAGAACAAACATACACACATGATCACACCAACCTACACTAGTATACTAATTATTGCCACTGATATGGAGCCAGGGGTCATTGGTGACATCACAATGCCCACAGGAGATATTGTGGTGTTATTTCTAACAAATAGTCAAACATGTTTGTTTATCGGCTTTATACCTAGCCTAACATACCCACAGGTCATCTTGAAATTAGACCATACTGTCCAACCCTGATATTGTGCTAAAGGATATCACAGGATCATGTTCTAAAGGCACATTTGCACACACAAAAAGGTCTTTCTGCCCTGGTGAAGAGATTACAACGACGTACTCTAGCTTATGGATCGGTCACCAAGACATGCAATGGTTGGATGAGGTCAAAATGTATATTTGGTACACACATTGTAAATAACTATTTGTAAATGGTCATACTGACTATGTTATAACATCTTCTTTATTACTTATATTCCAATAATTAGTCTTTATGTGCAGCCCTAGTAACATGATACATTACCCTGAGTCGTCACTTAGTCATCCCTCATTAGTTCATGAATATCTTGCCCTTTCGCTGCATCTAGTTGAATAACAATATTAATAGTTTCATAACAGTATACTGGTGATATTACAGTAATGTTAATTGCAAATAAAAATAGGACAATATTTACACACACTTTTGTCTTTGAGTATTTAATTTCAATTTGCTGCTAAATTGTCAACTAACTTGAGAACAATAACATATTATAGTTGGACTGTATATTCCAGAGAGAATGAAATCACAAACCGTTCAAACCCTAATTGTGTTCAAACTGAAGACCGTATTGCTTTGTAGCTCAACACTGAGCCTCCGTTCTACTGTTTCGGTCAAGTTCAAGGTCAGGGTTAGGGTTACCGTGCCGATTGTCGACTCAGCAAAATGGCATGTGACCTTTTCTAAACCTGAAAATGTTTTGTCAAATCACAATTAACTAAATGTAAGAAAAACAAACAAACTGGTACCATGGACATGTTATTTATCTTGTGATGTTACTTAAAAAAGGTACTTGTAGCGGCCAAAATCATATAGAAATGAAACTGATAATTAACTTAAAATAACACTGCCGCTGAGGCACTGATCGAGGTCCAGACAAGAATAACCGTTTGTACATTTATTTCCATGATCCAATATCATTAACATAGAACAATCATCAGGTGTCCTATGTTTCTTTCCTTACAGCCTTTCCTATGGCTTCCTGGCTCGAAACACCCTGGTAAAAAACCATGTGCCTACTAGTGCTCTACTCACACCACCACCTGTCTCCAATATATACAATTACACCAGGTGCTCTAATCACCCTGTGCACGAACATGCCTAATAAAAGCAAATAAACTACTTTAATAATAACAATAACTAAGAATACATGAACTATACACACTATAAACAGCAAGAAAATACATGTTTAAGTATTAGGTCATATAAAGAGATATATAGCTCCAACCGTACTCTTACATTAAAAAGACACAAAATACCTATAATGACCTTTGACATTCCCCTGTGGACCGGCCCAGTGTTGCCTGGAAATCAATATCTGACCCTTGGCCCAGTATGGCAGGGGTCTACATACACAGCTCTTAAGGTATACCCACTCCCCCGCTGCTGCTCTTACTTCAACTATAAACAATATCATCTTCAATGAGAAGTCTGGTCATGTTCAACATAAAAGCTTTACATAAGCCTAAGAGCATCCAACCGGATAACAAAATCCCTTACCACTAAACTCTGTAGTCAATTAAATATAGAACGTGAGTGTAACAATGTTATAATATTACTGTTATATCATTGCTTACTATTCGTGGTTATCAGACACTTAAACAACAGAGAAGGTTTTAAAAAATAGGACTATACTGACAAATGACATATTATCCTGTCATTGTCTGTTCTGTAGGAAGGAGGAACATAGCAGAGTGGGACTGCACTCAAAAACGGAAGTTTGTTCCAATACGAAGATTGTGACTATCTGAAAAGTGTCCTTAAAACGAGCATCCTCGCAATTGTATGCACATTATTTATTCAGCTGTTTGCTGTTTAATCTGATGGGAAATATATCATTCAAAAGAGAGAAAAAAGCGTATTAAACTAGACGAACGCTCAATACAGGTGATGATGTCACGTTTGCGCGTCCCCGCGAACAGGGCTTCAATCTACGGCACAACACCGGCAGTACACTTTCCTTCACAGGAACACGCTTTGCTGGAGGCGAAAAGAATCCCACCAGACTCCTTTGTCCCTCCAACAGAGGGATGTCCTTGTCCTTTTTCCTTTTCGTCATTTCAAGCGATTAAAAACTAGATCTTCTCTCGAATTATTCTTTTTTTTGTCAAATGACGGCAAGACGCCCCCCCGGTGGAAACGCTGCTTCATGTCATAACAGATTTAGTTGATGTTGGATTCCAGTGAACTGCCAACTAGAAAAAAACACTTTCATTACAAACCTTTTGGAGGTAAATGCAAGTAGGAAAGGTTGGGGTTTTTAGAGGCTGTGACATCTACCGTCATGTATTATTAAATCCTTAAAATGTCAACACTAACTATAGCAAAAACTGTAAACTCAATGAATTCAGGAGCCTAAGGTATTTACACATCACGATTTATGCCATTTATGAGAGCAGAAATACTTCTTTACAGTGATTTTAAGCTACGCTGAGCAAGCGGACTCAATTTTTTAACCAATTACCTGTAAAATATGAATGTTTTAAATAGCTTCAGTTTTCATTTATTATGAGAAGCAGTAAGAGTAAGTATATAAACGTTTTAAATATGAATGTAATCTAATTGAATGTCGTATAAATACCAGAGGGAGCACAGCATTTTTATAGTTGACACTGACATTTATGCACACATTCGCATATCATCTGCCTCACTAAATCAATGTAAAAAGGAAATTACTATTTTTTAGAGTATCAATTATACCTGAAAACAGAGGCACATAGGCTATCAATCTGTCATTTCAATCAACAAGAGACCCTGGGAGCATCTTTGCTGTTTGAAGGATTTACCGCTTTGGGTTCATCCAATAGAGGGTTCTCTTGAGGATGAAACAGGTGGCTTCGTCTGAATCATTACTTTGCTTTAAATCTTTTTTTGCATATGGGATTTGTAATACTATGACAGAGATGAGGAAAACGAGCATGTAGGCCATTTGACGAGTTGGGGATGATTAGGAACGGTAGGGGACATATTTTATACTATGCATACGCTTTTTATTGAATCCTCTTTATGTGAAAGGGAAAGAGAACATGGCAGTTTATCTATCCACTGTACAAGCTCATCTGTCAAATAAATCTTTTGATTATACCTCCAGTGGCCATGCGCTATTACAAGTGTAGTAAATCAGTCTTTCCTTCAAAAATAAAGTATGCAAAGCTGTTCTATAGTCAGTTTATTGTTAAAGTGGACCTATCATGCTATATTTGAATAATATATTGTAGGGCCATACCTATATAAAACATGTCTGTGAAGATTTCTTTTCAAAATACCAAACAGATCATGCATTTTAGCCATGCCTCATTTTGCTCCATTTGTTCTTTTCCAGCCCTGTTTTTGCAAGGGCTGATTCTGCTTTTGTGGCAGACTACAGCGCCACCTACAGGCCTGGCATATGTACTACAGCGCTTTCGAGCGGTCTCTCGTTCCCCTGATAGGTGGAGAGTTGCCCATATAGGCGGAGCACCCCTTTTCTGACGTCAGAACAATTCAAATAATAATCAGCTCCGTTGCAGCCCCGTTTTTAGAGATTTGGGTATGGAGGAAAAGAGAGAGGGTTGAGTTCCCTGACACACCGGGGACACATGTATAAAAGACGTACAAAAGTGCATTTTGCATGATAGATCCCCTTTAAGTTGTCAGTTATTGCAGGTTTAAGTGATGCAATACAATGTTTACTACTTAACTAGTCCTAAAGTAAGAAAACTCAAAAGACACAAAAATTGTAGCACAATTTAAAAATTCTCCCCAAAAAATATTGCACGTATTTGATATCTTCACATTAAATATTTTGTTCAGTATATATTGCATACTCTCCGATTGCCTGGTTAGCAATGTGCATCAAAAACCTGGTGCATGTTGATAAAATGCTAGAAAGTGTCCAGGTTTGGCATAATTTCTACATTAATATCTTGGTGTGCAAGTTAGATATGTTGAGCTTACTGGTGCTAGCATAATTGGTCGATTCATAGCACAATAGCAACCTAGTGTTGCTATTGTGTAGTGTTGGATTTCTGGTGCAGACTAGCAAGGGTAGTCAATGATAAGAGCCAATTGTGTACATTGATATTTGGAGTTTAAATTAAGTGGCTAAATGCCAGCAGAGTGCAAGTCTAACAAAATACAATATTGTGTATTATGGAAAGTGTAGTCCAATCCTCAATTCAGAAGTGTTTTCTTTATCTTCCTCTCAGATAAGGACTAGAAACAATACGAGAAAGATTCTAAAATAGGACATGTTGGACATGGTAATCGATACAATTACCTCACAAAGGACACGGTATGGTACATGTGCAGCACACCATCGCATTTCAAACACTCACACAAGGATCTAAAGGAGAAATAATCCCAAGACATTAATCCCCCCATCCCTCTACATGTAGGAGATGTTGAGTAATTCCAACCTACAAATTGAGGATTTACACCGAAAGCTACAAGCACACATGTACAGCAGCATGGCAAACTGTAGACTACACGTGCACATGTTCATGCTTCAAGGTTTATACACACACACAGGCTTTTCTGTAATCTGTGGCTATAGCTGCCTCTGGCAGGCAGTAATGAAGTCATGCTGCTTCTTCATGATGAAAATACTTAAAGACATAACATGACACAACTCTCACACAAAACATACATATTCTGTAAACACGTTAAGAGTAAGACATAAATATATTCTAGATACGTAAAGCCTCAGCCCTCTTAAGTCGTTGTCTGTGTCTTCGTGTTTGTGTGGGTGTATAACTCAACGTGTGTCCCCGTTTGTGACATCATGTCCACGTCTATCTTTATGTGTATGATTACGAGCGTGCCCGTTTGTATGCCCCAGTTTTCCTATTTGTGTGAGTAAATGTCCCGAAGGTGCAATCTGGCAGCAGATACCGACGGCTAAATGGTATTCTCGTTCACTCCTCCATCAATCAGAGACAGAAAACTAGAGCTGGGTAAAACCTCTTCTCAGACTACGTTATCACAATGTGGTGAAAGTGTGTGTGAAGAGGGGGTTTCATTCTTACTCCTAGACCGTGTGTGTGTACACATATAAATGGTTGTATGCAAATGTGTGCATATGGTATGATATGTGTGAAATGTGTAACATTTACACAATACACATGTTAAAACAGTTTTTGTTTCCATATTATTTTTGTATAATGAATATAGGCACGCATGATGGGTGTGGGTGTGTCTCAGTATTTGAAAATGAGTGTTTGTGTACTGAATGCAATGCCTGTCTGTGGGAGTTTTTTTCTAATGCATGTGCAAAAAGAAATGTATCTGCCCGTATGTGTGTGGTCAGGCTTGTTAATATTCTGCACGGTGTGCTGACAGCCTCCCGGCGCAGCGACACCTGGTCATGCCTCAGAGTGCCGGGCCGCTGTGGGACACCTCTGAGAGGCCTTTCCGACAGCCTGACACTGACACTGACACTGACACACACACACACACCACCACCAAAACCACCTCAACACAATCTGTGACTTTGGTCTCACTGCTTGGTCATATTTTAAGCTTTTCTGTCAAATATTGTTTAATCTTCTTACACAGAATAAAATGCGATGATTACAGTCCCAATCCTTAAAAAGCTATACAAAATATTTGAGGTGCATATATGAGGCTGCCTCATCCTTTATAGAAAACAACCGTTATCAACACGTTTAATTCATATTGTTTTATTATAGATTTAACGGGTTTCGAAAAAAAAGGTGCCAACAATTTTTCTCAGTCAGCAACATTTCACACCTACATGCTGAAACTATTCAATACTAAAAAGTGAGGTTTTACATTTGGTGAGTTTTAGCATGAATATCTACTTTATGGCACTTGATAGCTTATTGGATTGCTATTAAAAATAATTTGGCAGTGAACATTAACAACTCATGTTTGTGAGGAGAAGCAAAATTGTCAGCTGCGCCTTCAGAAGAGAACTGTCATACACTAATGCTAACTAATAACATCTTAATGTTACCCAGGTAAGTCTATCCTGTCTCTTGGAATTATCTAAGTAAGATTCAGCCTATAGACAACTCAGCGTTTACCTTGGTAATCATGCAGACAATGTTTGGTTAATTGAGATCATTAGATCTGATCCATCACCACATGTTCACTGCTTGTAGCACTTCGGGATTTGAAATCAAATATGAAGTGCTTTATAAATGAAACCCATTACATTAAAGGGCAGATGAGGACTGAAAAGTCACAGAAATCCAACACAACTAAGACAACAGCAGCTGCCATTCACTGTGTGTTTTTATGACTATGCCGACCCTAGAACAAATATATTAAAAAGTTCATCTTGCAATGTTATATATTTTACATTTTAGAGTAGAGTAGATTCTTTCCTTAAGTTTGAGAACACTGCTGCAGAGAAAGAACCGTAGCATTACAGATGAGAGAATCTGTCTTGAAAACAGCACGTACGTCTCAGAAGTCAACTTCAGTTGGAGGAGCTTCATGTTTAACGCAAAGGAAGGACATAATTAATATTCTCATCACTAAAGAGGAAGTTTGCCAAGTTGCAGAGCATCAAAGAAGAATCAATCCGCACCTCCACTGAGCGCATGCAGGTTCCAGGGCTCAGCTCCTGTGTAATAAAATGGACAAGGAATGTATCACCCAAGTTCTGACTGTATACCCTCTGCAGCAATGGTGCTCAACGGCCTCCTTCCCTTAAAGGCCCGGACACACCAACCCGATTTTGGCCGTCGATGAGCGTCCTGTCGCCCTACTTAGATTGGTGTGTCCCGCACCGGCGTGTCTTTTTGGCCTTGCCGACACCTTCTGTCGCCGATTCGACATGTTGAATTGGGAGGCTGTCGGCCAAAGAAATCCCTCTGATTGGCTGTTCAGCTTAGCGAATCAGTGCATGAGAAGCGAAACGGAAGTGAGGGACCCAAACAAACGATTAAGAAGGCACACACAGGCGGCTATAGAGAGGCGAAGTCCCTCCCCTTCCGGTTGAGCTCCATGGGACCTTATTTCTGAAAAGTTATGCATTGAAGTCAATGGAGAGAGAAAGATTATCTTTCGATCCCGTTTTAATTGTGCCACGAATTACGCATTTGATGTTTGTCAATTTAAAAGATCATTTTAAGTCAAAAAAATAAAAATGTGTCGTAAAACTGTGAAGTAACACTTTTTTGTGTGTGAACCGCTCAATGAACTACATCTCCCGTCTCGCACCACACACCAAGACGGCCGTCACGTTGGCACATTTCACTTCTTTCTTTCAGAATGAGGAGAAAAGTATTAAAAGAGGTGAAGATCACTCCAAGTCTGGGCATGTTGAGAGCTGCACATACACAAAAGTGTAGAGTTAGTCGGTTCGTAAGAGCCAGCATGCGGGACCGGGATTCTGGGATTTGTAGTCTTTCTAGTTGCGTATTTTTCATAGTCTTATATTGCAACAGTTTTACGACAAACTGTGACCTTTTTTACATGGAAATTATTATTTAAGATTGACAAACATCATATGCGTAATTCGTGGCACAATTCAAACGGGATCGAAAGATAATCTTTCTCTCTCCATTGACTTCAATACAAACTTTTTCCGAAATAAGGTCCCATGAGTCCCACCGGAAGGGGAGGGACTTCGCCTCTCTATTCTTTTTCATTTTCATCTCACCTGGACGCAAGAGTTTATTTTTCATCATGGCGATCTGGAATGAAGAAACCCGAAAATGGAACGCATACGCTATTTGTTGTTTGTTTATATCACGCAGTCTGTTCTTCTTCTCTCGGTTATCACGCAGTCTGTCTTCCGGTTGTTGCCTCTTTTGAATGACGAATACACAATACCGCCGCCTGCTGGTAAGGAGAGTTATTGCCACTCACGCATGCGCAGTTCGTACGTGCTACTTGGCTGTCGGCTGAAGTCTTTGCGGTGTGTTCCAGTGCGACACATGGCCAAGACGCAGAGACGTGAGGCGACACAACAGTCGTGTTCCGTCGGGACGTGTTCTTTGGTGTCAGTTTGGTGTGTCAGGGTCTTACTCCCTACCTCTCACACATACCAATATCACCTTCATCTCACACAAAAATGCACTCCGATCCCCAACAACAAATACCAGATAGCACAGATAATCCCATCTTGGGCTAAGGGCAAAGAGTATTCCTTTTTCAGACCTTTCTACTGAAACATACAGTATTCTTCCCATCCGTCAATCAGAGAAGTAAATCAATTAAGCCTCTTGATGCCCAATCAAACTCACTCTCAGGTGTCTAACTGATTTTCATATTAAACAAATACAATGTATCAAATAATTCATTTCGTTAATATATTAATGTGGACGTAATTCAATGGTAAAAATACTTTTTCATGAGATAAAACAATGTCAGTTAAAGCAAGTGGAATCCGTGTTCACAAGATTTTACACCAGCAAAAGAACTGCAGAGGACCTTGATTTGTAGTTGCTCTCAATCAACTATCCTCCAACAAAAACTGTACGGTGAATTTTATGGATAAAAAAAGAGCAAACTTAAATGGTTAATTTAATTGCCTATATCAGTACAAATAACAAATTCAGCAGTATATTTACTACAATCAGTACAGAGGTGTGTAGAATATAGGGTCTTCAAATAAGATAGATAGATACGATTGCAAATAGAAGGAAATATTGACACGTATAGCTCCATTCTGCCTACACCCTCTAAATTCAGCAATTTTTCTCACTCTAGTCTCTATCCTCTGAGAAATTGCCTTCTGCCTTTTTCTTCCTGCAGTAATCAGCTAAACAGTTTCATATGTGGCTAATGATGAAACCATACTTCCCCAGGGCTGGGCAGCGGGGATATGCAAGTATATGCATTATGTGCATGTTATCTGTAACATTTGCCCGTGGCTAATGTATTCATTGTTTATAGTTGAAGACAGCAAAAAACTAAGAACAACACAATGTAGATATGGTTCTGGATATATGAGTAGTTGTTTGGAATAAGTAAATTAGGCTTCAAGTTATTCTCATGCTACAAATGATTACTCAAGCTGTGGTCAAAGTGTGTAGAAACTGTAATATGTATGGGAAGAGAATGACACTATTAAAGGCAATCCATCTAACTCAAGATATCTGAAGCATTAAATATATGGGCGTTTCATATTTAAATCAATCTTACGTTATTCATCTTAACTCCCTACCAAGAATAATACACATTAAAATGTCATTCTGTCATATATACAGTATATTGTAAAATTGACGTTGGGTAATGCAGCGATACTACTCTTGTGGGAACTATAACATATTGTTAAGTTTGTTTATGTATTGTAAAACCAGTTGCAGTTACTGGCATTAAAGACTATTGTATTAGCTTTTGGGAAAGAGAGGCTATGTGGACTCCAAAGATCGTTACAGACATGCACTTCAGTGGAATTATTGTTTTAAATGTTTAGTCAATTATACTCGACATATCATAAGATTGAATATTTTCTAATGTGTCGGGTGGTTGTAAGGCTGCAGTTAAAGAGCAAATGCAGACAATCAAGTTCACAAACAACAAAACAAGTTTTAACAAACCAACAAAAGTTCACAGGCAGGCTGTTGGATTTCAGAGTTAAGGGTTGGAGGTTTTAAAGCAAATGCATGAAGCATAATTTGCATCTGGCCTGGGATTGACTGTAAGTGTGAGATTCAGTTTACAACCCTATGTGATTAGCAACCTTTGCGGTTTGATTATGATATCAAATTCAGCAAACTTCTAAGAAGAGGCAGTTTATAGCACATTTTACAACAAGGCAAGTCAACACGCTTTCCTTAAGACATACAAGTCATTAAGAAAAGAAACACAAGGAATTCAAAAAAAGACCATAAGGAACTTGTACTTTTCGTTTTGCTACAATCATTTTTATTATAATTAAGGTGGAAGTGTCTTTTGTTAATTGGAGCCAGCAAAGTCCTGCATGTTGGCTACACTAACTGGAGGAATGAGGAGCAGGTAGATACAGACAGGGACACCAACAGACACCGAGGTAGACAGAAACGGTTGTCTTCACCCACAGACAGAGACAACGGTCTGTATCAATAGCTGCACAAAGTCGAGTAGACTTCCCATCAGTTCAGTCCTATGGGAGCGCAGGACAGGGAGCATGAGAAAGACAGAGTGGATAAGAGTGGGAAGAGACAATAACTCTGTCTCAGCTGATCAATACACTCTCAGAGAATCGATCATAATCGTCCCCCCTCAGCCACTAGATGAGCAACCTAACCTGAGATCACAAGCCCTGAGTCAAGAGAGGCCTCCACCTTGACCCCTGTGACGAGTCCTTCTCCATCAAATACTGACAACTCAAATGGTATCAAGCATTTAGAATGAGAAGTCAGAAACACTAATGAACTGACGGATACTGGTAAACTTGATCTCATGTTGTTTTTAATTAAACCACTCATTTATGTGGAGGAGTTACATTAGACAACCCTCGGGAATCACTTGGATCATGGATTTGTTGCTTAGATTGATTATGGATTTCTGGGTTTGAGGCATCTAGTGATGTCCTGTTTGATTAAACAAGACTATCCTGCTCTATACAGTGAGTAGTGACTTGATAATCTGCAGTTTGAGGGAGTGTGTCACTCAGGGGCGACCATTGGCCCCTGGTAGAACAAGTGGAGAAATATGCAGTTCTTTAAAAAAAAAGGTCTGGCTGAGGAAGAAATCTGTGGATTACTTGTGCTGACTTCTCTCTATCCCACCTCAGCATACTTGGGTAAGGACAAAGTGAACATTGTAAATGTTAAACACCACCTGCTGCTGACCTTCAGAGCATGAGCATCTAACAAAAGGCTAATTTGGAGTTTCTCAAACAAGGCGTTACCTCAAGCCTTGATGTCTGTTTGGCCATGCTCTGGAGAATTCAAGCTTGCTGCGATTCAAAATGGAATCAGGAGTGGAGACACAGAGAAGGAGTCGCCTGATCTGCTCAACAGGCCCAGAGGAATATACATAATTAGCTTTGGAAAATGTTCTAAAAGCATTTTAATTAAATCAAAACAAGGAATCCACACAGGGATCTCCAATGTGCAATGTATTATAAAGGGAGCTAGTATATAAGCTCACACACAACAGACACATACATTAAATAAAAACATTTATAGTATGTTTAATTATATATAATGTCTAAAATGTGAAATACACTTGTTGTTGATTTCTGTGAAGGCTAACAATCAGTTCATAGAAGAAGTTAAGATGTTTACTGGTACCTGTTTCTCACTAGAGGGCCATGGTCTCAACAGTGACTTAATGTTGAGCGTGAAAGGGTCAAACACTGGAGAAATCTTACAGTAGGGCTGAATTTGGGATTGACAGAGTTTATTTCTGCTCACTGAGCACATCCCCTCACATCAATCAACGTCTCTCTCTCCCCTGGAGTAGGCTTTTCTCTGCCTTCAAACAGTAAAACATAAAGCCACACAAACAAAAATGCACATGCACACATACACACTGACACAACAGAAGCCTTGAGAGCGGCTTTCCCATTGCCCCTGCCCGCACAGAGTAGCGTGTCAGCTCTGTTTAGCAGCACTGTCCGCTGCTGGCTTCAGGAGATTCTATTTTAGATCTGTTTTTCCTCTTTGCAAGTGAGCACACTAATACAGGCTTTGCCAAGACTTGTCATTTCAATAGTATCCGTATAAATCTCTTCATATAGATGTGACACTATGAAAAATATACTATTACTACCCCCACACTTGGCTGGAAACTGGCGGTTCGCTGTGGAGCTTATGTTACCATGTATGTAGAATCGGGTTTAATGCCAAACTGTAGGTTTGCACACACAGGAATTTACTTTGGTGTAAAATGGCGTGTAAATAAACATCAGAAAACTTAAGTTGTAAGAAAGGACCAAATGTTTAATTACTATTAAACGTTATTTTAAAAACTATTATAAAAATAAATATATACAAAACAAAGTGTATGTCAATGTGTTTGTCTCCCTCACACTCCCACCCCCCCTCCCTCCCGCCTGAAATGCTGTTTATGTCTGTAACATGAGGACATTGAGGAAATCACTAACCCTCGCACTCCTATTGGATGGCCCTTTCTCATTTCAGCTAACCCCCCTCATCGACTCCCCTCCTCGACTCCTGTCCTCGATACTTAGTCCCGCCCACAGGAGATGCGAGCGGAGGAGCCG